>CAJQUW010015654.1:0-75592 GCA_907163375.1 Prostheceraeus crozeri | reverse complement strand
TGATTGTATACATTTTCTGAGTCATGTTTCAACAAGTACTAATTCGGAGCTTTCAACCAGCGCAAATGAATTGTCACTTGAAAGTGGTAAAATATCATTAAAGCGTCTTCCTTATATACACCTATATATGACTCATCAATCAAAGTGATGACGTGTCACTTTATGATTCGCTAACCTTATATTAACATTGCAGCAGTTGCTGCAATCCTCCAAGCGGACTATTGATTACACCATTAATACTGTTTACAATATCATTTAACATACTTAGAAACCCACTACCACCGCGCTGAATTAAGTTTCGCCTTTTCTTATCACTACTCCTTGGATTTGAAAGCTTTTTTATGCTATTCAAAGAGCCAGCATTCAATAGAGGCTTGTAAATAGGTAGACATTTGGGTATTGCAAAAGCTAAATCACGAATGAAATCATCACTTGAATTTTGAATCAATTTACACTTCACCTTATTATCATGTATCCTGTTTAACTTTCGCAACGCCTTTTTAAACTGACTTGAAGGTTTGAAGGACCGTTTCGATTGACGAGAAGATGCCTTCAGTTTTACAGACATTTTTATTCTGATATGGAAATAGATAATACAATTACAATTTTTGCTTAGTACTTACAACATTATACACAAAAGTTTACAAGCCTTCACACAGAGTTTGTTGCTGGTACTTATAAAATTACATAAAACACTTAACAAGTTGTAGAGGGAAACTGATATACACTCACATCGGCTAGAGTCTGATTTGTAGCAGTTATGAGCTGCTCAATGTCTTTCATTAGATGTTTTGAAATTGGGCAGCACATACAGCAGGGCTTTGAATGGAAACTCTTTAAAATATTGGCATAGTATGCCCGCAAACTGATTACCTCAGAATGTCCTTGAGCAGCCACATTGATGCTTACTGATGGCGGTCCACTGAATAAGTCCAATTTACACTTGTCACCCTTCTCGTCATAGTAGCTGGAGGTGATAATGTCATGGAGACATGTGTTGAGTTTCTGTTGGATACTGCTGCACCAACAGCGAGAGTATTCCGGTACAATCTCCGTTTGAGCTAGTGGGCGAAATACTTCATTGAGCCAAAATCTTGCAACTCGTGTAAGAGCGTTTTTCACGACTCTCATTAACATTCTCTGCACCACAACGTCCTCTCCGCAGCGGAAATACTTCACTATTTCCTCCATCAGATCCACCAAATCCGCTTTATAGCCAGTTATATTTACGGCAGAATAAAATATATTGCCGGTGAAGAGTTGACTTCGGTAAATTATTGAAATGGGAATGTTGGTAGTGAACGACATGCTGATTGACATTGTATTAGCCTCAAATTATGCTTGAAATAGAACGGTACAATGTCCTCCTTATATAGAAAAGTCAAACAAAGACACAATAGTGACCAATCACAGACCTGCATGATGACTCATCATGCACGATATACAGTGACTGTTGAAGATATTTCTTAATCACAAAGGGGACAAGATGAAGTTTCAAAGGGTACATAACATGTAGAACACATAACGCTATGAGAACATGGCAAAAAGAGAAGGATCGTTCCTGTTTAAAACATTTAACGCAGTTCCGTTCACATAATAATTTAAATGTCTCTTCTTCTAATTTCCTTCTGAAGTCACTTTTATTGGGAGAACTTTTTATTAAAACACTGTCAGATGTCTCTTTCTTTCCATATCGTTCCAATTTGATCCTCCTAATTTCACTATCATTGCAGTGTAGCATGGAGAAATCCTCTATCCACCTACGATCCAAATTGTGATTCATTGCATGCTCATCTAGATCCATTAGTCGATCAACTAAATCACCAGCGTTGATATTTTCACTGAGATTTGTTACAGTTTCTATAGCTTTGAACGAATATACAAGGTCTCTTGCGACAACCCACAACGTTGGGATACTAGTCATCATTATGTATGTCATCAAACAACTATCTCATATTTATAGCCTAGTTTGTCTACGTAAAAGGAAAATCAATGTGTCATCTTGATTACAATGGTTTCAATAGTCACAATAGTCGCAATTGAGCAAACCCATTCAAAATCAAACAACGGACGTCTATCGGTACGTACCCAAGTACTCAGAACCAAACCACACAAGTTCGATCATAGACGTTCCGAAACACAGTGTACTCAACCGATTGTACCAAACACATGTACCTATCCAGTAAAACAGATCTCATACTTGTTCCTATTCATAACACTGAATTATACATGTACCTATCCATGTACCTATTGATAACACTAAATTTTACATGTACCTATCCATGTACCTATTCCTCGCAAGTACATGTAGGTCACAGTTTTCACTACTTACATCTTTTGCATACTGCAAATCTGGGCATCTGTCGAGTTATACCCAGTTCCCGTGCATCAACAATCAGAGGCATGATACACACACAAGATGGGAAATGACTTGAAGACACTCCATGCCAAAAACTTGTGGCTCTATACTTTGGACTTTTTACTTGCATGCAATCACAGAAAGCACAGGAAATCCCATTTTTACCGAGGACTTTCATCTTCTTCTCATTGGATTTACACGTGTTTTTTTTTAATCCTGTCTGACAAGAAGAGGAAAACGGCAGAATTCGGCACGCATCGGTAGTAGGACTAGGTTGCACATTATCAGGGATATCTATGAATGTATGACAATACCGGGATGGCGTTCTCCAAAAGTGTAGGCCGAGAGCTGTAGGCTGACTTTCTGAGAGCATTTTGCAAACATTTGCACGCGTAGTTAAACCAATAAACCTATGTATATAAGTTTTTTATGATTCTTTCGAGTTCACAATTCGCAAAACACACGTAGCTGGCAAGAGATTTATTTTTTAGACAATTTAATACGTTTACGTTGGCTACTTTCAGCAGAAGATTCAGCTGTTTAATCATTCAGTTTTTTGACATTACCAGCAAAAAATGTGCTTGCAAGTCTGTTGATAACATTGGAATGATTATTGAAACTGTAGAAAAGATCATAAACGAGATACATTTTACGTGAAAATCGTTTTTTGAAAGATTGACGAGAAGACTGAAAAACGGAGTAAGTTAACAAACTGAAATAAAACAAATCTTTCGGGGGGATACGCAGTTTACCACGGGACACTAACTCAGTAAACTCAGATGCAGAGAAATCACAGTTAACATTCTGAGGAAAATTTTCTTTGTATGCAATGTATCCACAAATATAAAACAAAGTGTTTCGTTCTTCTTCACTAATTTCATTCACTCTTGTCATGGATTCGTCTATTTGGTCCACTTCATCTTCAGTCAAACTTGAAGCACAACAATCGGCTTGATAATAGAGGAAATTCACCAAGAGCACTATGAGAGATTTCCAATTTGTTAAGTAACTGCAAACGACGTACTTCAGCTGCCATTAACACTTGTTCAACGGATATGTGGTACAGGCCGCCGAACATTCCTCGGTATATTCCAAACTCAACTTCGATACTGTAAGATTGAAAACGACCGAGAAGGATAAATTTCACTGCTCCATCTTTGAGAAACGAACGAGCTATGTCAGTAAGACCATTGAGTGTTTGAGTAGTACTCAAGATCGTCTCCGTTGTGAATGTTCGGACACGTTTTCCACGACAAGGAGCTTGCTGTTGGAATGAATCACAGAGAGATGATAAATAAGAAAGATTAATGTCATCGGAACTGCAGATTGGCCTCCTGTCATGATCATTCAAGTGAATATGAGCAGATGTGCTTTTGTTATTCAGTATTTTCCACATTCTGAGAATCGCATCAACAAAACACGCCGTGTCCGATTTACCGCTTTGTGTTAGGGCTGCGACAGTTTTCTCAATGAAGATTTTGAGCACTAAGGACACTTTCTGTTTATCAAATGAAGATGGATGGAGAGCTTGATGCGGCGTGATGACGCAAATTTCGTCAAATAGTATAAGGCATTTACGGTTCAACCCCGTAAACTTATCAAAAATTATGGATGATAATCGTTGGACCTCCTCTTTGGAGCATATAGTACTCAGTGTACCAATATTTCGATGAAGTGTGTCTGGATGAGGCAGACACAGATATTTTCTCAATTCCCTGTAGCAAGAACGGCTGTGAAGGAAATGGTTCAGGGAAACAACCAAAGTATTTGCACTGTAACGGCGACCATTCGGATCTGTTGATTTTAGGGATACTTGCTCTATCAAGAAGTCATGATCAGTCGAATTTAGCAGTTGAAGTCGGCGGTGAGTCTCGTTCAATTCGCATTCGGCAGAGAATGAAGAACATGCAACTCGCGCGATGATATTTTCAAGTTGAGACCATCTTTGCAATTTCCTTTGAAACCCCAACAGATGACGAAGACTGATTTTCGTATTATACCGCCATGCTGTGACACTAAAATCAGGATGTATTCGAATAGAAGTTTCCAGCTGACGATATTCTTTGTCAAATGTCATCAAATATAACGAACAGTCGCGAATGATGGTAATTCCAGTCAAATCTCGATGTGACACTTCACTGCAGAATAATCACTAGGAAGTTTATCTTGCTGTTCAAATGTTTTTAGTTCATCCGGAATCAACGATCGATATTCCATCGAAGAGCGATATATGGATCGAGAATTAGTGGGACACATCTGGCGATTGAATGAGCTTGGACAATTTGGAAAAATAGATGGCGGATCCACTGGTACCGACTTTCCGAAACAAGATTTGAAGGAAGCATTTGAAGGCCAGTGAAGTGAACAGACACCCATATTTCGAGTTGCATTCTGTTCGTCGATAATATTCGGTAATGCAGATAACCAGCGACCAAGTTCTTCTCTGTCTCTCAAAGGGAAGCCGTAGACAGTAATTTTTTCACTAGAGCTGTCGTAATTTCCTCTACACTTAGCGACACTACACTTTCGAGGCATTTCGATGCTAATGGAGTCACGATTCACGAATACACATTCGAATACAATATAATGACCGAACTATGACGTAGTTACTCTACGCTTTTAACGTTTGTCATTGGTGGAGACCACGCGCGTCATAACTGTTCTCCCCAAGTCAAGCACAATGATCGCCTAGTGGGAACAGTCAGCCTACAGCTTCTGCGCATAAATTGAGAGTGCTGCGTCCCGGCAGATAGTAGGATTTTACAGACGTCCCTGACATTATGCAGTGAAAGTCTTATTTCCGGTATCGCTCCGTGAAGAAGCTTGTCGTAGCGGCCGTACTACTTGGGCTCCGAGAACTGCAGGTATTGCTGTCACTTCAATATTCCACAATATCTGTATTAAGTTTCAAGGTTACTTTGCAAGATACTTTGGAATCTTTTCTCGCTCTTTACTTCTGACATTTCTGCCATCTGTTGCCGCAATGTCAACCATGAATTCCACTCTTGGTCAAAAACTACGATATTAGGACCTCCTTTCGGAGATCTTCTCGATTCTTATGAAGAAGTCCTGCAAGATCCATGCAATCTTTGTTTCAACCACACTCGACGCTCTACGATAATAAGGGGCTAAAACGGCCATAGACATGGAAAACAATATACGTCGTGGACATACTTCGTCATGATAACGGCTCCTAAACGATGGTGGCTTCCAGTGGTTGGTAATGGAAGATGCAGACAGTTTATCTGTGTACCTACTTTGTAAAAATTCACTCTTGTTATCATTTCGCTTCATATAAATGTGTAAAAGCATTTTGATGAAATATAAACTGTATTTATGTAACTTACAATAAATCGCTTTGAAGCAAAAACCTACAGCTATTCCATGCATCGAAGTAGATAGCAATAAAATCTATAGAACGGAAATGTAGCTTCTTGCAAGACACAATAGAGGCACAAAATTCACGCACATCTTCCTTGAAAAACACTTGTCAACCACTGTATGATATCATTTGTGGTTCATATCCCAACTTAGTTCTTCCGGATGTGCCGCGACTTTGAGTCAACTTCATCCAGTCAACTTCAGATAAACAGTCCATTCCTATGATTCCATGCTTCAGTAATTTGATTCTTCTAGAGATCTAGCAGCAGTAACCTAGATCGGTGCCCAAATAATCGGCTGAAATGACCATCAACAAACCGTTATTGCCCATTCTAGTATCACTAACTAAAGCTAAGCAGAAAGTGGGATTTCTATGGTTTCAACTTCAATTCTCTGACGATCAGGGTCTTCAGGAGAGAACTCGTGTCTTCGTTTATGGTATGGATGTAGTCGCAAATCAATCCGTGCGATGCGATTGAATGTGCTCTGTGGTAAAGAAAGCCAATTCTTCGAGAGCTGATGGTTTGCTCGTTTTCTTCGGCCTGTTGCATGGCTTCTTGAACTGTTTGGATGTTCTGTGGAGATCTTCCTATTCTCGGTCGACAGGACTATCCTTCTTTAATGTTACCACTTGTGCCAGTTTGCTGGTCCTTCGAAATATTGCAGGAACAGTTTGACGACAAGGGCATCTTGCATGCGAAATAGTCGCAACCCACAGAATTAGATTCATCTGCGCGCGTTTCGGTTTCCTAGAAGGGTAGGGTTATATGTAACCTTAATATCGAAGCGGAACATCACAGAATTAGACAACTTGCTCCTTCTCGAATGGATAATTCGTGCATCGTTCGCTGTTGGAAATGACAAAAAATAAGCTGTCAGCAGAGGACACCAGAGCCAGTGAGAGATGCGTGCGTGCTGTGATATCACTTCGCACACACTAAAACACACATCGATGCCTGGCTTCGATTCAATGTATGCACTATACAGTGAGCAATGCCGAGGAAAGGATGTGAAAATCATCAAGTGAACTAATTTTCGTGCGCCTGCTACTTTTTTAATAATGGTCGGAAGGGCCATCATTATGGAGAATACTTGTGCGCAATGATCTGAGATGTTCGAATCTGAGGGAATTTTGGCAATCGAAACACTTTGCTGGAACTCATATTAATCCGCAAGCGACGCACGACTTTTTTCCTATCTCTGTAAGGTATTAGGAATTCCTTTTTGCCCACTTGATAGGTTCCTCTATGTGCCGGCGATTTCGTATTCATCACACTTCTAGCAAGCCGAAGCAGATAAACAAAATACATGTATTTAATTCTGTGGTCGCAACACTTCAGTGACACTTCGGGTTCGATGGTATTCCGCAACAATGAAGGCTCTTCGTTGAGGAGTAAATTGTAGTCGCACCATGATTTTACAAGGTCAGCGAGACCGAGAAAGTTGAGTCGGTACATTTATACCGCTTCTATCAAATTTTGTTCACTTGGCGCAGAACAGATTTCACCTTTGTCAATCAAGTAATAATTCTGTTTGAAAACGTAAACATAGGAATGACATGCTTGGTATCAAAAGAAGCAAAAAGACGTGCTGCATTCGAGTATAGGAAAAGGTTTGCTATTTTCATTAACATAAAGAAACTGGAAACTTATTCACAGTGTTTAGTTTTTCTACCTGCTCTGTAGTTGAAGAATGGGAGCATACCTGAATGACTGCTATTCATCCAATATCAGGAATCATTAGCATGCTTAGTTCACATCCTTCAATATCGCAGCCCTTCAAAATTTTACTGTGGATTAAATTTCATAGATGCATTATGACATTAAGCTATGTTCTGTCTGGCAACTTGATCTCAAGTGATACTTGAGACGTTCGTTTGCTGAAACCTTGAACATCATGTGAGGATATGGGATATCTCGTCTGCTGACACAGGCATTCTATACTTGGCGTTGACGTTGATGTTTAATCACTATCTATTATCATTATCGTTATAAAAACAGCAAAAGGTGTAAAAGGTGCACATAATAGACGCGAGCGTCATAATATTCCAACACTTCATTGCATCAATTTGCAGCCTAGTTCAAAATATGGCATTGTCATGACGTCTTATCATGATGGAAGAAGCGACATTTATCAACATTTATTAATTATTTTGATTATCAGACTTCTCATGCAGAGAATAATTGAAATGACGTGACGGTTCGTCATTATCGAAGTTACAGACGAATATATTTCAGCATTCGATTTATAGAGCACTTGAAATTGAATAGCAAAATTGAAAACAATTGTTCTCTTCGATGGACGGATCAATAATAAAATAAATCGATTGTGTTAAATAAGTCACGAAAATCGAGCCAAGAAACTGAGTGCTGGTGATAGTGGACTATGAATTCCACTTGAGCAACTTGACAACATTGTGTGTATGTAAATGTATATTTTGATATTTGATTCTCATGCTTACGTGTAGTTTTGATATCGGTACACATAAGAAGAACAGATTTTGGGCAAGCTAGCCGTTCTCTAGGAGAGAACAAGTAAGAGGGCGCTGAGGTTGCACATTGCCGATGAGAGGAAAGCCGCCTAGTATGAAGAACTTGCCAAGGGATTCAGAAGCAAGGGTGGAAATGTTAGCTTATCCCCTTTGAAATGGGATGTCCAGTTTTGTTGCTTCATCGGATGGGAAATTCCTTGCGAAAGGCAATGCTGAAAGCGTGAATATCACCATCAAGAAACTTCGTGTTAAGGTATCTTGGCGCAACGAGCTGTTGCAAACACACCATCTTGAGAGATTCTGAACTTAATAGGTCGAGATTTAGGTGACGGATGACGCCCAACTGATAACTCCGGTTCTTTTGATTGCAGCATTTGCTGTTTCATATATTATCCGAATGCACATTTTTGACATTAAATTTCCAAACTTAGGCCTATCTTTAATGCCAGCTTCAAATTACTGATATAAGTTCAGAATAAGAATTCTTCGGATGTCTATTCGGTGTATGTTGCATCAGCGTCGCACGCTGAGGATTCTTCTATGCAATGCACTTAATCGTAGAATGCCGGATGTACGGAGAACCCGAAACGAGAGTCAATATTCAATCAAAGCATTTTTATCAAACTTGTCATCATGTTTGCCGTCTGCAATTTGACAGGACTAGGATGCACCTACATGTACTAACATAATGAATGCAATGAGCTGTTTTTTTCAAGAAAATAATATATATATTACACTACTACTTCTACTGCAAGCGCATATTCCCTATGTATAGGTCAATTACGTTGTGCATGTACAGGTAATGCATGCATCTCATGTGCATCATAAAGTGACACAAACCAGAATGTGCACTGTAAGAAAACTGGTTTTGAAATAGCATTTCAACAGACTGATGCCCAAACGGTGTTCTTTTTAAATCCGGCCACCAGAACATCTAGTAGGAACTCATTATCAAACCCTAATAAAAGAAAAAATTAAAACAGGAATATCCATAGCAAAGTAGGCCTAAATATGTTCCTCTATAGTGTGCATCGAACTTATTCGCGAGTAACCTAGCTTCTTAATAAGTTAGCTCAAAATGTTTCAAGGACAGAAATAGATTTGCTAGCTCTATCAGAATCAGCAACATTCTAAATAGGCCTACTCGTTTGCTTATCTTTCAAGGCCATAAATTAATATCGGAAAAGTAAGGATATGGGATCATCAGAAGACCTCCGATCATGAAACTGCTATCGTTAATGAGTTGGTGGCAGTTAAACATATTTACTTATCTGGAACAAATGTTTTCGAATGCACATCGATTAGTGTGCTGAACTGCTTAACGATGACATTGCTCTGCAAATTTTGCAAAAGTACATGTCTTGATTAATGATCGCATTTATTGCACAATAAAATGCATCGAAAATAAGTAAAGGGATTTCTGTGCGTGATTCTATAACAGAACAAGTATAAGATGACATTGTTATTAATGAACCATTGATTATTAAAAATTAATTGTACAGCAGTTTTATTATGCAGCTTATTATGTAAAGCTGTATAGACTATGAATATACGTTGAGGTGAAATACCGTGATCGAAAATGAAGCATCAAGAATTAGTCTTCAGATGGTGATAGTGAATAAATACAATATAATGACAAATGCTAATAACTAATTGCAAATAATTGATTGCTTCATGTTACAAGCTACTGAAGTTAATTGATTGCTTCGATCTGACAGTCATAAATATATCACTTATTGGACCCTTTACTGCCAACAAGGGAGAACATTGTCTGTGATTGAGTCAAGAAGCATTTCGCTTTAATTAGTTAATGTTGCATGTGTACATTTTGTGGGAAGTCAAGTCAGCTAAACAGAAAGCGAGAGAGAGAGGGGGGAGAGACGAAAAAATGGTTCAGAAAAAACTAGTGTTCTTTTGTATGGTGATAGTTAATTGCTTTCTTTAATTTATGCAGTCTTTGAGTATTCTCTTTAAGGTACTTATCCGAAACCCGAAGCTTAAGCTGAAGGGATAAAATAATTTTGATGCATAGGCCCTTCGGATCGGGTCGGATTGTCTATCATGTCATGGATCCGAGAATGTCCAAACTTGAATTTTCTCGGGACGGCGAACACAAATTTCAGGAAGCTAGTGGATCTTATATACAAATGTTCAAATATTTTCTCTGTGAAAGTTCATATTTCCACGTGGTGCAATAAACCGTGCAATGAAATTGATCAAAACTTTGATCTCAATTGACCAAAACTTGTTCTAATACAATGACACACCGATTATGACTCCAAATTTGTTTCATCAAATCTTTGCTAGGAGAATATAAATTTTGGGTCGAGTAGGTCTTTCTCTTCAGACGACATTTATGTAATAAATGGTCGCCTTAGAAAACCTGCTCCCCAAAATGAATCCTAGTGATCTCATTATCGAAAGAAGTGGTAATGATTATATCCACGGAATAATGAGAGGCTTTGCATGATGTGGACTATTTTCCAGGTGTTGCTAATCTTTCTCGATGACCTCATAGGACTTTGAAATTTACTATTTGTTCACATTTTCAATATGATATTGATAGAAGACACAATGGTGGACTGTCAATAAAGGACATACTTATGAATAAAATCTGCACGAATAATACTTGTAATAAAGACCAGTCTAAGTAAAAAAGGTAGTAAAAAGCAATCTCATTCGCCACGATGGATTGAACCAGGTGTCATGGGCCCCTCTTTTGCAGCGGGCATCCACCAGTCATGCCATATAGGAAGCATAAGGACCCGAATTGCAAATCTGGTTGGTTTCCTTTTGGCGCACTAATAATGTGACATGTTGGCATCAAGATTTGTGCTTGTCAATTTGCTTTTTTCGTTGGTACACTGTTATGTGATACTTCAACTTATGTGATCATGTTGAATTTTGACTTTACTTGGCCTGCATGTGGGAAGGATTTTCAGTACTCTAAAGGACTGACTTAATTTCTTAATTTTTACTAAGCCGTGTATTGATATGTATTGCAAGCTGAACATCATTTGATATCCATGATAATTGCACTTTGACATTTTTCGACATTTTGCTATAGAGATTAACATTATTAATCCCGGATAAATTAATCGAGTTAATAGGGGCCGTCGGGGAACCCCTTACATGCTTTTTGAAATTTTCAGAAGCTATACTCCTTTTTTGTGTCGCTTAGTTTCTATACGCAAATGTGATGATCTGATGATCTAACTATTTTTTTAAACATGGCCTATTGAGAACATCAAAACTGTGACCTTTATGTAAAAGTACTTTTTGAAAACCGAGAATTTCTGACAATTTCTCACAAAATTTAGCATTTTAACTAATTCAAATTACTTATACATGATGCGGCATGAAAATGTGACTAAATTATAATGTAACATAGCTTTCTAATTCTCCAACAGAAATTAACAAATAAGGTCTTGTTTTGAAGGCAATTCACATCTCTATTACCATAATCAACATTGCAATGATTGAATTCGAGGATGAGAGCATAATATACAAAGAAAGCAGAAGAATTCGAAAGCCAAAAAACTAGATGAAAAGAACAAAAGTGTGAATGGAAAAGCTAGCTTACTTCCAATTCTTCACATAAATGGTTAATGATGATCATGGTGAAGTCTTTCACCATTGTTGCAAATGACCAAACAGCCTTCATTTCAATCATGCAATACTGAATGTTTGCAGATAAATAAAGGGATCGATGTGCTAAATCAAATATCTTTAAGAAGATATTTTTCATATGCCACAGAGCCTTATTTGGTATTTATCAGAAAAAAATAAACATGTGACTTGTATATCTATTAACTATCTGAAAAATCGAATTTCAAATTTCAATGAGAAATAATTTTAGTCGAGCCTGTATAGCTCAAATATTTGGTCAATTTTGTCACTGAATTATGTCACAACTGCAATGAAAAAGCAATGAAATAGCAAAATATATAAACAATGAAAGAAGAGTTTACTAAACGGGTAGAATGCCTACTCCACCTGATAAAGAGATCCCGGGATGAAGAGCTCAGTAATCGATGGTGAACACATTGAACGTAGTCTAATAGTCAAAAGTAAGCATGATGACATATTTCTCAATGAAAATATTTGGGATTTAACTTGGAAGAGACGGTTAGAGACTTTGGAAGAAATGATGCAGGAAGATAAGGAATTTCGTCCGTTGCAATGCAGTGCAAATCGCAAGCCACCAAATCGATGAAGCGCTTGCTACCTTAGGAACCACCTTCCCCGGATACTGATAGCTAAAAATCTCCCACGTAAAATAATGTTAAGTGATTGTGATGGCCCTGCCCTCCCCTCCATTATGCGCATAGTCATTTTCCTGTCCTCTATTCCTGGCTTATATTTTATGATAACAATGCGCAACAAAGAAATCCACATGCATGCAAATCCCAATCTTCTTTGAAATCTTTTTTTGTAAACAAGCACGGCTATTCATCCAACTTTATTTATGTTCCTTTTATGCATTTCTCTAGAGCAAATTTTTTTTGATTTTCAGCAAAATCTGAATTAATAGCTACTTCAAAAGTGTAGCCAGTTGATTTTTAGCGACTTTGCTGTTACTGACTGAACGCGTTTAAGGTTTCTATATCAGGACAATAGTATGATTGAAATGGACGATATAATTAACAATTTCAAGGCGGTAACTTCAAAGTTCTATGTGTCTGGCGCCAATAGCAATTTAAATTTGAAAAAATACAGAATGCCTCGCGACTAGTGAGATTTTCCATTTGAGGTGTGAAACTTGAAATTGTATTTCGACCCTCTTCGCTTGCAGTTTCTGTCGCATCAGTGCTTGACAGTTGATACATCAATTTCTATTTCCGTCGCGCCAATTGCCTTGCATCGAAACTTGGAATATTTCGTACTGCAGATGCAATACTTAGAAAAGTTAAACGGCATTGGTTATGTAACAATTGACACGAATATATGATGGACCATCGACCATAATCTTACGTAAGAAGAAGTTCCTTCAATGATATTTTAGAAATATCGTAAGTAATAACTTTTACTTCACAAGAGTTTTCAACATTTACAACAAGGGTGTAAGTGCAGCCCTGAGTACTTCTTAGTCCGGCAACCAGAACGAGTTTCTGCAGGGAACGAGGCCGAAAGTGAGACTTTCACAGAATGATGTGCACCCTATGCCTACTACAAATCGGCATGTCTGCCGAGTTCTAGTGGGTTCCTCTTCTTGTCAGACAGGATCAAAGAAAAACACATGTAAATCCAATGGGACGCAGATTGCAGTTTTTTGCTAAAATGAAATTTTGTATATTTTCTCTGATTAAACGAAAAGTACTTAACCCAGAGTTATAATTTTTGGCATGGAATGTCTTCAGGTCATTTCCTACAGTGTGCATGTGCTTTTATTATGCATCTAATCGGCAATGCATGTGAGAATATGGTTGAATGTGGATAAAGTAGCTCAAAATGTTTGTGTTTGCCGACATTAAGAGGCTCGCCAAATCTAAATGGGTTTGGCTATATAGACAGGGGTGTGTGAAAATGAAAGGAAATGACCTGAAGACATTCCATGCCAAAAATTATGACTCTGGGCTTAGTACTTTTTGTATAATTAGAGAAAACATGCAAAATTTCATTTTAGCCAAAAACTGCAATTTGCGTCCCATTGGATTTACATGTGTTTTTCTTTGATCCTGTCTGACAAGAAGAGGAACTCACTAGAACTCGGCAGACGTGCCAATTTGTAGTAGGCATAGGGTGCACATCATTCTGTGAAAGTCTCACTTTCGGCCTCGTTCCCTGCAGAAACTCGTTCTGGCTGCCGGACTATTCTATATTTCTCTATTGTAGCAGTTTTCAAGAAACGAGGTTCACTTTGAGTATCGAGAATCAAGCAACTAATGAGAGGTTTCAAGACTTACTGTGCCTAGCATTTGCAGTAATTATATGTTTTTTTGTGCTAAATGCTTTATGAAGAAAATGCTGTTCTGAGGTTCCTACAATAATTTATTATTCTAACCGATATTTCTCACCGATTCTTTCCGCTTTATCAAGGCAATAATTATCGGAAGGAGAGTAGAGCCAAAGCTTTGAGTTCAGTTAAAAGAAAATTCTTGCATGGCAGTGCGTACATACGAGGGTCACTCCATAAGTCTTTAGACTAGTATGTTAAATGATTTCCGATTTTAATGATTTTTTGATATCTTCTACCCCAACCTGAAGGTACATATTTCAAGCGGAAAAATTTAATTTTTCCAAAATAACCACCCCCACAATCAATGCAAAGTTGTATGCACCGAAACCAGTCTTGTGCGAATCATTTTCGCCAAATTTCTTTTGGAATTTCTTCCAAGGCCTCCTCGAACTGTGTTTCTTCAGGAGAGTTAAAACGAACTCCACGGATCTTATCCTTCACTTTCGGAAAGAGAAAAATTCACACGGCGCCAAATCCGGTGAATAAGGCGGCTGCATGAAATTTTGAGTTTGAGCTGAGGTGTGGGCACTGGCGTTGTCGTGATGCCACAAGAGTCCTCTCGTTCCCGTCTTCGGACGCCTCCTGCTCCAGCTTTCCAGCACATGTGGAATGAAAACAGTGCAGTACCAGTCTGCAGTCACTGTTCTTTGAGCTTCCAGTAGCACAGTGACGACATGGCCAACAGCACAGAAGAATGAGGCCACCATTTTTTCCGATTCTCCGACTGCGAATGCATTTTTCCCGGGGAAGACCCACTGGCTGGACTGGCGCTTGGTCTCAGGGTCGTATTCATAAATCCACATCTCGTCAACAGTGACTATGTCCCAGACTTACTAAGAAGCTCCACCGTCAAACTTCTGCAGCAAGAAATTGCAAAAGTCGATCCGCTTCTGTTTCTGCTCCTCCGTGAGCGAGTGTGGGATCCAACGAGCAGAAAGCTTTCGTAGCCGAAGATGATCATGCAGAATCCTATTCAACGATGCCGATGACAAGCCAAGAGAAACCTCTGTCTGATGGCATGTGACTCGTGAATCTGCCTTCACCAGTTTCTCGACAGCAGCAATCGAATTTTCATGAGCAACCGAAACTGGCTGACCTGAGCGTTGTTCATCTTCAAGGAAGGCGCGTCCGCGGCGGAACTCCGCAAACCAATTGAAGACTGTTGTTCTCGAAGGCGTTTGTTCCCCAAAAGCGGCAGTGAGGCTGGCTAGCGACTCGGCGGCAGACATGTTGCGCTTGAAATCGTAAAAAGAGTCATTGCTCGGAAATGCTCGCTGCGAACCTCCATGTCTGAATGCGCTTTCAGCGTGTCTTGCCCAACTTTAAGCGCAGACTGAGTGATGACTGTTCACCGGCCAGCGCTGAACTTTTCACCAATCGATAATGACGTTTAGAGGAGCCATCGAGCAAGGTTTCATTTAATTTGACGCATTCCTTCAGAGCTAGTATATAGACTTATGGAGTGGCCCTCATATTAAGACCTTGACATTCATTCTTCAGCAAACCCACATGTTGTCAAATGTGCACCGCTTCCAGAGTGAGTATCTTCTGAGTATTAGTCAATCTACGATGCATTATCGTCCATGAAATAGACGGTGAACAATTAGGATGAGCAGTCTATGGATATTGGTAACTAGCAGTTATTTACAACAGATGATCTTTTATCCTTGATTTAATGCACCGTGCCGAATCGCCAATGTGAATAGCAGTGCATGTGTTACTTAGGATGTCATATATGATCTTTTGTATGACAAATCTCTTGGCTTCATTCACTTGGCAAGTTGCGTACTTATTATTGCATTGGATTTCTTGTTTCGGTGGGTGAAGTGTTTTCTTCAATAATTTGGTTGAATCAAAACATAGCCAAAAAAGAAGCTAATTCTGATTATGAAGCACGTTTGACTGCAATGATCATTTTTGTATTTGTGGCTTCATCAGCAAAATTTTGTCATTGCGGTCATTCTACGTCGAGCCTTAGTTTTCCATGAAACTGGGGTTGCATTTTTCTCCAATATCTGGTAGGGAATCAATTAGGTTTCAGTCTACTTATAACAATATTCTGCGAATATTTCTCAGAGTCATTGTTTGTGGATCTGGTCTCAACCCCCTGTAGTTTACCTAAAGTGAAAGCTCTTTTTACTCAAATAGGAGAAAAGGAATCTCAGGAATATATTGTACCACTGTGTATGCCCATTATGTATAATTATACTGGGCATACACATTCCATATACACGTACGTCCATTATCCACCATTTATAGTCTCCTATATAGTGTAGCATTAGTTCACTTGTAATCAGTGTAGTGGTATCATTGCAATTCTACATGTATGATTTACCTCTACTTTTACAATTTTCATCCATCGTATTCCTGTTGTTTTATAATATTTCTTTTAAATTTCCTTAACCTATGGTGACCAGTGTCCTATTCAATTTCCATTACCAGCATCTGTAGTCGGTACAGTATATTAGACGTCTGTCTGCTGCAGTGTTTGGAATCTATGATAGTAGTATGTTAACAGCAAGAATGAGTAGTGTTGCAAGTCTTAAGATTTCCATTTTTACCAGATATTGGGCCAAAGCTGATCAATTTTAATTCGTTGCCACGAGAAGGCTCAATTGAGTTCTTTTAAGAACTGATTAATCCAATGGTTACAGTAGCATTGCATTTGTATACTTGCGGATTGGAGAACGCCATCAGTCATCATCAGGACCACTTCAATTAATAATTGAAATTAGTGGGCATTATATTCTATTAGAAATGGCTGTTAGGATGATTTTCATCATTGTATGAAAACTCTAATAAAGCTTCGTTATCGAGAAAAGCAACGCTAGGAAACCATTGCCCGGCATCTTGACATGTTCAGAGAAGCCATGAACATTAGATAAAATATCTTCTCCAGAAAGATGCGGTTGCTATGCGATGAAGCAGTTGGCAATATACCTCATATTATGACACTTTGAATAAATTATATTCTCGTTGTAGTAAAGATTTTCGTAACATCTAGCGACTTGAAATCAATCACCAATCTGCTCCGTCAAGGAAAGGTTTTATAAACTCTTCAAAATAATTGCCATCTTTGGTATACGACGGGGCATGTACATGTACTTACATAAATTGTTGAATTTTAAAGACAGAAAATAATTTATTGACAGGAAGTAAGTAAGTAAGTAAGTAATGCGTTTATTGAAAATAAATAAATAGAAATCAAATATACAAACACAGAAATAGCTAATCAGCACGAACTTACATATAAAATGATCACTTTCATTAATAATCGGTTTTCCCCTGAGTTCGCCCGGCTTGCGGTCTTTCGGTAGGACATAGGCTGAACCAGGCAGCTGTTCCAAACAGCACATAATTGAGGAATAGGAATGAGGAAGTCTTGCAAGGGGTAGTAATTAACTTCAATTCTATTAAGTCTTGCTTGATTTGTCGTAGTTTGAAAGGTTTGACCAATTTTGAATTTCCAGTTTAAATAGCTTCCTTCTCCGCCATTTGTTCGTATTTATTTTTGTCTACGACCAAAAGACGATTTTTTATCTGCAGGTAGAATAATTGCTTCATTCCCATCATCCTTAATTTCCCGCTTTATATTGACAATCACCGTGGAATTGGATGCTTTATCTTTGATGGATTTCAAAATATCTATCATGCCTCCCTTAAATTCAGAGAGGTACTGTACGGTACGCTAAGTTGATGCGAGTAAATCCACTTCCACTGCTTCTCAGCTTTCCATCAACATTTTTCATAATGCTTTGATATTACGTAGTAATTTATTGATAATATTTGATAAGGTGACATTATTTATCTGAAACCATCCCGGGGTCAATGATTGATCGATGGCAAATCGAAGATGAGATTTTTCGATTTTTCTTCTTCAACGTCGCAACTTCATCTTCTTGGTCAACCGAAGAGAATTTTCCAAGCCCATCGATTTCGATGATTCTTCCTGAGAAAGTAGAAACGCACATGCTGGGCATTTATTCCACCATATTTCAAATCAATGCAAAGTCTTAACCACTGCTTTTATTATGTGTACCGTTTTGCAACATGCGGTACATCATGGGAAGCCGCCGTCTCAAAAACATAGACGAATAACAAAAGACAAAGTGTACACTCTTTGCTTTTGTGGCAAACTGAAAACTTTTTATAAAGGGTGCGGCATTTGTTTGCTTTTGCAACAAATTCTGTAACTTTCTTTATTCAGAACATGATTGACATCGAGCATAATTGACACAAGCGTGAAATCTCTAGAAACTTGTCATCAATGCTTCTACAGTAAATTCTTAGTTAGAGTTTCCTCCTCTCTATCATGAAATGGTTGCTCAGTAGACGATATGATTGCAATTTGAATAGCTTAAGTTTCAAATTTCTTTTCGAAATGATGACGATGATTATTTATTCCACAGAATTAAATATTTTGTTTATCTGCTTCGGTTTGCTAGAAGTGTGATTAATACGATATTGACGGCACATAGAGGAACCTATCAAGTGGGCAAAAAGGAATTCCTAATACCTTACAAAGATAGGAAAAAAAGTCGTGCGTCGCTTGCGGATTAATATGAGTTCCAGCAAAGTGCTTCGATTGCCAAAATTCCTTCAGATTCGAACATCTCAGATCATTGCGCACAAGTATTCTCCATAATGATGGCCCTTCCGACCATTATTAAAAAAGTAGCAGGCGCACGAAAATTAGTTCACTTGATGATTTTCACATCCTCTCCTCGGCATTGCTCACTGTATAGTGCATACATTGAATCGAAGCCAGGCATCGATGTGTGTTTTAGTGTGTGCGAAGTGATATCACAGCACGCACGCATCTCTCACTGGCTCTGGTGTCCTCTGCTGACAGCTTATTTTTTGTCATTTCCAACAGCGAACGATGCCCGAATTATCCATTCGAGAAGGAGCAAGTTGTCTAATTCTGTGATGTCCCGCTTCGATATTAAAGTTGCATATACGTGGTGAGATCAAAAATGATTTAGACTCGACCAGAAGGAATAATGCTACGACTTAGATATTTCACACTGGATGACTAATGGGTATATAGGTAACAAATATCGTATTGATAACTTTCATTGATATTGTTTTCTTTAGTACTTTTATCGATTTTAAATATTTAGTATTTTTTCAGCATTTTAGTTGATTTTTTCCATACATTTCCTCAACTTCCCTCTGAATACATTCCACAAAAGTACAACAGCTAATTCACAAAATGTTAATTTCAAAAGTACACGTCTAATCCACAAAATGTTTATTTCAAAAGTAAATACTAGTCATTTCTTCTCAGAATAACCCCCCTCATTCTCTACACACTTGCTTCAAGCTCTCGAAAAGCCTCGTGGAAAAAGTCTCGACTTCTGGAATTGAAAAATTCCATCACTGCGTCTTTCACATCCTCAATATTGACAAAACGCTCTCCCCTGAGATGATGCTTTAGATAGCGGAATAAGTAATAGTCACTTGGAGCTAAGTCGGGGCTGTATGGGGGATGAGGAAGCACATGAAAGTCTGAGTCTTCAATTGCAGTTGTAGTGGTCGCTGCAGTATGGATGGGCGCGTTGTCGTGTAGTAGATAAAGATTCTGGTTTCGAGGTTTCCGAACACTTTGACGAGCTTTACGACGTTGCTCACAGTAGTATTCGGCATTCAGTCGCTGATGTCGGTCGGCGAAATCCATATGAACAATGCCGCAGCTGTTCCAGAAGATTGTCAGCATCAAGCATCTTCGATGGTTGGTCCCACTGCGCAGTTTCCGAGTTGCTGACTAACCAGGAAGTTTGAATTCCTTGGAAGACCGTCGATCCTCAGGCAAGTACAGTGATAACGGTGTCTCGTCCTCCGTAATGATGTTGCTTAGGAAGGCATCACCCAAACTCTGATGAGGATCGATCAATTGATTGCAGCACTAAAGGCGACGGTCGCACATCTCAGAAGTTAGAAAGTAGGGAACAAATCTTGAACACAGTATCCTGATGCCCATTTCGGAAAGAAGATTTACAACGCTACCGAAAGACAAGTTCAGTTTTTCTGCAAGCTGTTACTTAGCGATTCGCCGATCTTCATAAACAATCCTCTTCAACTTGTCTTGGTGGCCATCCCCGATCTCAATAGGTCTTCCTGTGGACTTGCGATCCGTTACATCCACCCTTCCAGATTGAAACTCCTTGATCCAGTTATAGAAGGTGGCTCTACATGGTGCCTCATCACCATAGGCAGCAGAAAGTTCGGATATTATGGATTGGTTATCGTAATGACGGAGTAAAAGAAACCGAATAACACTTCGATACTCAACTACTCAACCGCTGGAAGCATTGTCTTGAAATGAATGCGAATCTTGTCTTTCTGTGGAATGCGACTGACCTTTGAACACAACTCACACTCGGTACCGCTCGTGATTGTTATAACAATCAAAACAACTGAATACGTTGATGAATACAACTCAGACCCTATTGAAGTTTATGCAATTCATGTTCGAAGTAAATATATCGGTCAAAATACTTTCAAGAAAGGAAATGTATGGAAAAAATCAACTAAAATGCTGAAAAAATACTAAATATTTAAAATCGATAAAAGTACTAAAGAAAACAATATCAATGAAAGTTATCAATACGATATTTGTTACCTATATACCCATTAGTCATCCAGTGTGAAATATCTAAGTCGTAGCATTATTCCTTCTGGTCGAGTCTAAATCATTTTTGATCTCACCACGTAACTCTTCCCTTCTTGGAAACCGAAGCGCGCGCAGATGAATCTAATTCTGTGGGTTGCTCAAGACAATATGATTGCATTTTGGATACCTTAAGTTGCAAATTTCCTTTCGAAATGAGGACGGTGATTATTTATTCACTTTGACGTTGTGTATTCATTGTAATAGTGACATTAATTGACTGAATACTCTTCTTGCCAATAATTATGAGTTGTGATGGTGACAGTGTACAATCTGTACTTATCGTATTAAATAAATCTTTCAAATGAAACTCAGTTTTGCTCGAGACAGTAACTCTGAAGAAGTTAGATGCATGTCTGCCTGATTTGATTGCAAAACAGCAACTTCAAAACTTCCGAAGCCCCACTAACAGACTTAGACCAATTCAAAAATAGTGCAAACCTCGCAGCTTGAAGTAACCAAATGCGTTTTTAAATGAAAATCCTGAATTTCAAATGAGTAAAGCATCCATTCAGTAGAACTTGATCTTTGCTAAATTATATTTATTAATTACGTATCATGGTTTTCCTAAGTGTGCATGGACGTGGTGAAATCAAAAATGAATTAGACTCGAACAGAAGAAATAATGCACAGTTTAACTATTAATTCCTGTAAAGCTAATGGTTGTATAATATGCAATTAATATAGCAAGAGAAGTTTTCTCCTGTGAGCCACTCTATAGAAGAAAAATAGCATACGCCTATTCAATAGGCATTTTTATCTATTTTATTCATAATTTTCATTTCGTCTTTCACTTTTATAAATATCAAGTTTTGCGTGTGCTAGATAATGAAAGGACTCATGTCCGGAAACAATGAAAGTTGTAAACCTCCTGTCAGAGTTGTGCATCAGAAAACTTCAGATTAGTTCCGTACTTTCTGACCACTGAGACGTGTGAAAGCCGATTCCGACGCTGAAACCAGCATCTGCAACTTAATTCATCAACGTTTGAGTTCTTCTTTTAAGACAAGCATCATCAACCTTGTCCTTGATCTTTGCAGAGAATAACTGAATGTCCAAAGATTTGAATTTAGTGAGTTAGTGAGTCGGAAACTGTTATGGAAAAAGTCATCTGCGATGATTGATGCTCACTATCTTCTGGAACACAATCGTGTTGTTGACAAAACAGGTCTGTCGAAGTTCATTGAACATCTAAAGAGAATGACACCTATTAAGTCAATACAAGACACCAACACCATTGATTCCCCGACTGCACTCGCCCGACCTAGGAATCGAACCGAAGTCCGCGGGGAACCGCTATGATTCCTTTTGAACCGTCAGCGTGGCCTAGTGAAGAAGGTGCGAGCTCGTCTCCATCGCGGACTTTGGTTCGATTCCTAAGTCGGGCGAGTGCGATCGTGGAATCAAGGGTGTTGGTGTCTTGTATCACTTAATAGTTGTCATTCTCTTTAGTCGTGCTGTTGTTCACATGGATTTTACTAACCAACCGCGAAGGCTGAATAATATTGCAAGCAACTTCAAGTTGCACGCAAAGGTGTTAATGTTCGCCAGCCAAGAAATCAGAGACTCTAAACCTCCTCCACGACAATGTGCCTAACCACACTGTCGCTGTCACTGATACATGCAATCACAAACTGTGGCTACGAAGCTCCTTCATCCCCGTGCAGTCCGGTTGTCAAGGCAACAGTAATCGAATTACTCAATTCGAGAACTTCGAAATTCTTCGACGAGACATTCCAGGAACTGCCTTCAATGTGAACAAATAGAGTATAGAGAAGAACGGAGGTTAGATTGAAAAGAGATAACCGTCTTACTTTCCTTTCATTGATGCAAATATCGTTCGGTACAATATCTCATGATGTTTCGGCTTTCTATGATATATTTTTGATTGCTGATTACAAAACTTGGGATTCTGTTTTAATAATTTTTACTTCTCATCTGTATATCTATGTACTTGAAGTCAGCAAATGCGTTTATCAGATTGAAATGAACTTCACAAGTGCAAACATCATGAAAAATTACTGCCGACATCTTAACTTTGTAGTTGATGAATAGCAAGGATACTGTTTTCCAGTGACTCTCGTAATCGTAGATTGATAGCATTTCTGCGTGGAATATGATTATAACAGACAAGCATGCAGATTGATGATTTGATTAGCATGATTGCAAGTGTTCGCAGGCTGATGATGTTGTGTTAGGATGTTCAGTGACGGGTAAGTAAAGTTTTTGAATCGTTCTTGTGATCTTTGGCATTTATTGCAAATGATTTTTACAAGCGATATTCTCCCGTTAGTTTCTAGTGTTTTGTACTTTTTGGATTTTCATTCACATTTTTATGTTGCATTGGCCATTGTTTTTTATTACTGATCGAAAAGGACATCAAAAATACCCCCTTAACATCCGATGCTTTTGACAACGTCACAAATTGACGATCGATGACGCCTCAGTTGCTAACTTATTTCTGAGGCATCAGATTGCAGTAGATTACCGTTTTTAGTGTAGGAAAGTCTTGTCTTTTTCTTTCAGAGACAGAAGTGAATGACAAGTTCATCCAAAAGATTTCATAATTCACTTATTTCAAATGAGCGTCTTTCAGTTCAAGCTTTTTGACAATGTCTCCTCCATTTCACGTTTTGAGATAATGTTCAGAGCTCAGACCGTTCGATAGTGCAGGAAGATTGCTTTAAATAAGAAGAATTTTAAATCAAAGAAATGATTATCTGAACAAGATGTACATGTAACTTGTATAACATGCGTACATGCTTCGACCGGGTGGTTTAATTGGGTGGCCGTCATATCGGGTACTGTTCCCAATCTTCTACGTGTATTTATTTCATCTTCCAGTAACCTATCTGATTGCCATCGAATTGAAGCCGGTCGAAGCATGTGTATCTGTGAAAAGACGTTTCTTCTTATCTAAAACAAAATCCCTCATATTCTCATGGTATTCATCTGAAATTTTTTTCAAATTCAGTTTGCAAAGTCAAACAGTAATAGGCCCTAACAGTGTGGCCTAAGTAATTGATAAACTAATTATTTGCAACATTGAGAATTCTTTTTTCAAAATTTTGACAAAGTGCGCTATTTTGATCATTTATTTATCGCATGTAACACAACAATTTGCCTTAAAAAATACAGATAAGGAAAGGCAAAAAATTGCAATATTTAATTCAGATAATAATACATATAATTACTTCATATATATTTCCCTATGAAAGTTAATACTTCCTTTCGTCATTGAAAATTCGGTCGCCGCACTTTGTTAATTGTTCTCTGTTTTATTTCCCTAGCATTTGCTTACTTTGAAAAGTGCATGCAGAAATTCTGTCTATGCAATGCCTTTACTTTGGAGTGCAGTGGGCAGTCTGGATTAACTATTTCCTACTGCTGGTATTTTGTGTATAATTCTATCAAAGGAATCGAGGAATTCACTTAACGAGTCTCTTATTGACTTAAAAATCACTGATTTCGTTTCCCAGAGTAACGGCATTTAATGACGATACATAATTTTGTTTCTTTCGCTTGATTGGTTTCTACCTTGCCGATTTCATATATGGATGTCCGTTTTTTTAAATATGGTTCAAATTTGCAGTCTGTTATATATAATGCAATTTAAAATCCTTCTATTATCAACTCAAGAGTACAAATGCCGCACGAATTAGTCAAGTGAAGTGAGTTCATAATACCACTTAGACAAATTGTCATCAGCAGAAAGTAGTACGCTCAGCAATTGATCATTGACTTTACTGAGATCAATAATTCGCTGTGAATGGTACACTGCTAAAAGCAGCGAAAGCATCAAAAATCTTTGGCGACATCGCAGTAGGCGGATTGATGACGTCATCAGTAAAATCATTTAATAACAGAGAAACAGGACTGCAAAACAGGTGTCAATGTCTTAGTTTTAAACCGTTGAATCTTTCACTTTATGCAGCTTTCAATGTAGATGTTCACTTGATGTAGCGAATGACTGCTGTCAGATTGTTTTCAAGTTATTGGTTGGGAAGAGTCAAGATAAATATTGATGTTGTTTATAATTTTATATTTTGTCAATTAATATTAATCTTCATTAGAAGATCATCGTAAGGCATAGAAGGAAAACATTTACATGCAATTAATACAAAATTCACATTACATAAAGGGCAATAAGATATCATGAGTAAGAAATGAAGAAGAAAGAGAAGATGAATAGAAATGTGAGGATGAGACAGATAGTATTGGGTTACATTTTACCAAAAGCAAAGACAATAGAAATTGACTGTGATCTGACTAAGAGGAAAAGGAAGAAGGATTAAAGAAGGAGGAAGAGGAAATGAAGCGATGTGAAAAATGAAAAAGTGATTCAGCATGATGGAAAATAGAAAATATTACGTATTACTACACAAAAAGAAAATCTCTGTAAAGTTCGAGTTCAGATTTACCATTGATATTCGGGTTTAATTTGTTGATGAGCAATGCTTCTCGTAGACGTAGGTTAGCTTCATCTGAATCTTGGGTTAACCAAGATTCAATTGTTGTTGAAAAAAGTGTTGTTTGACAATTTTGAAGGTGTTTGTACATTGATGAGGTGGAATTTGTGGAATGTTATCTGCATCTGATGTGGAGTGTTCTTGAGGTGCTTCCAATGTAGAAGTTCTTACAGGAATCGCATGTTAGTTTATACACCACGATTTTCCGATAGCAAATTGATTTATCCGTAATGCGGCAATTTTGTATGGAGCAAGTTTGAACTGTCTTTCTATTTTTTGAGGCTCTTCTTAATGTTCTATTTTTTCTTGTCAATCTAATATTCACATTTTCTCGGCGGAAAACGTTTTTTAGTTGATTATCAATTTTGTTGGAAACATATGGGAATGGAAACTATAAGAAGTCAGTATGTCTTTGCTTTTGCTTTTTCGTACTGTGTTGGTCTTTTTTATCATTTGACTAGGATAATTGTGTTGACATATTTAAAGGATATAACTTCCATTGAGACGTTGACAATTTTAGGAGTCATCTTCAACATGGAGCAACCATTTTGACAAAATTACAGCATCTGCGTCCAGACGCTTCTTTCCCTTAAGATTGCTCGGAACGCATTTACTAAATTTTTAGCTGAAGTTGGCCTATTGCGGTATCATGCGATCAATTATTTTCCGTTACTCATCGGACTTTCCAAGAGAGACGCACATAGGCTTAAAACGTTGCAAAGCAGATTTCATCAACTTCTGTGTGGCCGACATTGCACAAATGACTGTCTTTAATCCCTTGACGAAAGGAGAAATTCGTCAATGAAATTGTCGAGAACAGCATCTAATGAGAATCACATTTTGAATAAATTTCTGTGTGAAATCTCCACTTCGGGACGCTTCCTTTTACCAAGAGTATCCATTATTCGCAGACTCAATTCTTTTTGTGTAAAAACTGCAACTATTCTCAATGATCAATCTACGCGTACGAGTATTACATATGACTTCTACTTAATGACTGCATACTTGATGAATCTATTTTGTATCACTTTGGGACTTCACTACTTGAAATGTGCGATTTTCATTTATCTGGAAATAAACACATATTATTATTATTATATACTGTATGCAAGCAGACCTTGAGAACTGAATATTTTCATTTGTTTTGAAATGTTGATAGCGTTGGAAATAGACGATTGATGCGACTCTGAAATTTTAATCATTGAAGTATTGCCCAAGAAATCCAACTTTTCGCTTTGTTTAAATTAGCGGGAGTAGAATGGACAGCAGCTGTTTGTTGATGGCAATTTCAACTACTCGATCAGGTGCCGATCTGCATGCAAGTCAATGTTCCTAGATCGAAAGAAAAATCTGATGAGCGAAGCCTGCCACCTCCGTAAATTTTTGTCAAAATTCGATGTATTTAAAGTTGTTTTATCAGAATGATTTTGTATTAAAAAATGAATGGGGTAAATCCATTTTCTATAACAACATTTGTCAAAAAACGTGTCTTTTGTCTGTACAATATTTAGTTCTGAACCGACTTTCACAATTTTTTTTCATCTTGATCCTTAGGACCTCCTCTTTTCGGTCATGACAAATTCAAATTAATTGCTCGATGCAGAAAAAGTGCCAAAAACGACTGTCCGAGGCATAGATACTCCTTCTTCGGGAAGAAATTTCGTTGTGATCTACAGGTACCGCAGAAAGTCTGCACGCACTTGAAAATGTTTACGTCTTCTGTTCTAAATCTCAAATTATCACTTAATTACCATAGTAAAATTTTATATTTTCTCACATTTTTCATCATTCAATAATGAAGAATGATATTTTCCCATATCAACTTATTTCAAAACTGATTTATAATTTTTTAGTGGCTTTGTGCGTCTTTATAAATGTTATCGATTTGTTCATTTCCCCATTTCATCGTTACAAAGGGATATGATCTGTTTACGAGTAGGCCAACTGTACAAGAAAAAAATTTATTCCTCACACGATGTGCAATGGTACATTAAAGCGTTTGTCTGACAAGGCACAATATTCAGTATTTCGTTGGATAACCTCCTGATTTCAATATGGCCTCAATTCTTCTTGGCATCCTTTGTACCAGTTTTGCACATGCTTCTGGTGTATTTCTAAGCACCACACTCTCAAGACTTCTTTCTTCAAGTCTGACAAATTTCTACATTTGCTATGATCGATTTTTGCTTTCATCTGCTGCCATAAATTTTCAATAGAATGTTGTCAGGACTATTCCCCGACCAGGGAAGGACTGTTATGTTCTTCTCTCTGAACCAAGTCATCGTTCTTCTGGAGACATGACACGGTGCGTTATCCTGCTAAAATATGTTGCAATTGTGAATTTCCATGAAGCGAGCAAGTTTGTCCTCCAGAATTGACACATAATGTTCGCCGTTTATCCTCTGCCCAGTTTCCAGAAAGTCTAATGCTCCACGGCTTAATGAGGAGAAACATCTCCATGCCATAACACCGGCAGAATGTTTGACCGTTTCACACGCATACCGAAGATTCAATGTAGATTCACCAGGAAGTCTTCGAACAGTTCTCCTGTTTAAATGTTGTTTCGTCACTGAACATCACACCTTTCCATTCATTGTCCGTCCAATGTTTTTTTAATGTTGGCGAGAAAAAGTAAGACGATCTTTCCGCATTCTGGCAGTGACGAGAGGCTTCCGAACTGGTTTCCTAGCTGGTAAGCTCAATTCCTTTTGTAGGCGATGTTGAACTGTTCTGACTGACACGTCTTCTAGTGGGGGTTGAAGAAACTGTTTCAATTTTCCAGCAGTGATGAATAGATTACGCAAAACCACGTTTGATGCTTCGGTCAGTTGTAGAAGTTGTAGCTCTTGGTCTACCAGAACGCCGACGTGGGGAAACCGAACCCTTTTCGTTGTACAGTTTCATTATTTTCGATACAGTGCTACTTCCAAGTTTGAGATCACGTGCAAATTCACGTTGGGACTTGTTAGTATGAGAGTGAAGAGCAATTATTTATTCGCGAATAATAGATGAAATAGACATACAAAAGAAATATGAAAAATCAACAAATTTTGCAAGTGCGTCGAAACTTTTTGCGGTACCTGTACTTAAATTATACATATAAAGCTATATATCATGTGAAAGCGCATGAACAATAGCTTTAACCCGATTGCATCTACATTGATTTGGGACATTTTTCAATTAGCCTTTGTCTTCCAAAAATTGTCTTCGGACCGATGCCATTTTTTGTTGTTGTTGCTGTTTTACCCGGCTCCGTCCGGCGGATAGGAGGCTTCGTATCGAGACAATACGAAGCGACACACCCAGTAAGCAAATTAATGCCTACTGCTGGCGAGAAGTCCCCCGGGGAGGAGATGGCCATTCCGATACCACCGGGGTGCCAGCATTCACACAGGGTGAACAGCATTGACCGGGGGAGGAAGCAGCCCCAATGGTCCCACCCCACACCTTACCCCCGAAGAGGGGCGGCGGCTATCGCTGAGGGGACTTTGGACTAGGCATAGCCAGATATGCCACAGGGGAGGGAGCTCAAAGAGCTTTGTTGCATATCCTAACAGCCAAGATCCCGCGCAACATCAACTTAGTATAGCCACTGAGAAAAGGCAATAAGAATAAGACATCAAACTGTCAACACCAGAGCTGCAGTGGCAGAAAGCCCCTTTTAGTCGCCTCTTACGACACGCAGAGGAACGTCGGTCCTATTCTTTTCAGTCCCGGGAACCGCAGGGGGAAAATTTTAAAAAAAAACCCGCACCATTTTTTTTGTTTTCTGACCGATGCACATTTCTCAACTTAGAAATGATGTTTTGATTTTCCTTATACGACAAAATACATCTTTGTGAGGTGAGTCTAGCTGTCGCAATAAAAGGAAAAAATAAACCATGGATCATCACAATTGAGCAATTGTGAATTTAAAAAAATGACCTGTATTCTTTCGACTAGACTTTTTTGATTTTTCTCAAAATTTTCAAATTGTTGCTGAAACTACATTTTTTATCCAGATCTCATGAAAACTCACAGAATTATCAAGATCCATAATGTAATCGTGCATGCGAAATTTTGTTTGAAAAGAAAATGATTATAATTTTCAAAATCTCGTAAAATGGCCGGAATGTCCATCTGACCGAGACCACAAAATTATTGGTCAGAGGACACCTTCGGTAACATATAGTACAAATACAAAACTTGTAAAAATACTCATTTGGTGTGATCGCGACTATGATTTTTGGATTGAGCGTGAAAAATTGACCATTATGCAAATTTTCAAAGAAAACAAGGTTGCAAAATTGAAAAGACAAAAATTGCCGAAAATGTTGTTATATAAATAGATTTACCCAATGACAGCATCATGAATCTTTGCAAAGTACATAGACAAGGAAAGATTGTGAAACATAGAACCGATTCTTTGATGCACTGACACTGAATTATTCTTTGTTCAACAGCTTCCGTCATTTGCACTGCAATATTTTTTCGAGTTAAATTAGACGACGAAAATGCAGTAAAAAAATTGGGAATCGGAAACCCAGTTTTTTAGCATTACTGAAAAACCAGAATATACCGGTTTTATGACCCGCGGGCCTGAGAGCGAAACGGGCGGGCTTGGGCTTGTAATTGGGAAAATCGCGCGCGCCTGGACAGGCTTAGAATTTGTGTGCATGGGACAAAATGTCATTAGAATATAAATGAAATTCTGATCGCTGTCCAATTTCCTTCTTGTTTGGTTCTGTAAAATGGTGGTGTGAGACATCCTAAATCAATGTCTGCAGGTGTGTTGCAGTAATCGGGGCGTAATGGATGATATCCAATTAAAGGAATTTGCGGCCGCATAACTCACGATGAAGGATATGCATGTACATGTATGTATTAACGCTTTTGTTTACTAAAGACTCACTCGCAGATTGTAGAGACCACATTCTGCTTTCGAGACATATGCAACTTGCATCGAGGAAATAAGTGACATTCAGTTTCTGTTTTACAAATTTATGTACTTTATCTGCGATGTAATACTCAGACAGGCTATACGTAACTGTTCTAGGTAATTCACCTAGTATATAGATAGGTAATACTTTCAATATACCACATTGGCTCTTTAATTACAGGCGTCATAATTGCTACATAGTTTGATAATTCATATAACTATCATTAGCAGACTACATCTATTTAATGACTTTATTTTAACGGGCCTGAAATTAAGTGCCAACGGGGTTTGGCCGGTCCGGGACCTGAAGATTCAAAATTGACACGAGCCTGGCCGGATCATAGACGACGGGCCGGGCATAGGCCTCAAAAGAAGGCTCGGCTCCAACTCCGGTTGTGACCCTTAGTTCACGGTAAGTGCTAAATACATGTGTGGTTGAGCTTAAATGTGAATACCACGGTCGATCGGTAGTAGTATTCGCCGAAGGCCCGTCTAACATTCTCAAAAATATTGAAATTATCGTTTGTACTCGTACTGTGACTAATACTTACTATTTTATGAAACACAGATGGTGTTATCCGTTGTCATAATTAACACTGACCATTTCCTGATAAGCAATTTGACAATTATATTAGTAGAAGTTTAATTTTTCTGCTTCCCTCTCACACTCTCAACTGCTAATCACATTCAACTGATTGTTTGACAGCAGGTGATGATTGATAACTCGACGCTAAGTAGAGCGCATCGTTGTCAGATCCGAAAGAAGTTAACGAGTAACTGTGACTCGAATGTGCTTTGATTGCGGGAACCATTAAGAATACCAATAGCCTTATTAATTATGAATGCATTTCGTGGACAAAGCTTGTTACCTAACAATGCATTTCATTTTATGTACATTGACAACATTTGAGCATTCCTCAAAGGAGAAATTCATCTTTTTAAAAAATGAATTAATTCCGAAGTAGTTTTCGAGTCAGTGGACTATAGATGGTCTATAAAACGAAACTGTATACATTAAAATAGCTCTTTAGATAAAAGTAGTGAATACCCAACTTTCAAACCCATCTCATACCCATGGTAAATACTATTCATCGTTTCTAGATACGGAAATTTTGGCGTGGAATTGCTATTTCTCTTTCGTTGCATTTTGAATTTCTGTGTGGGAACAGATCCCTCTGGATCCATTGATGACATTTTCAATTCAAGACTAACGATTAATCTTAATAGTTGAGAAAGAGATTGAAAATTGTGACTGTGATGATCGTCTGATACTCGTGCCTGTAATCTTTTTGACAGCACTCGCAAGAAAGCGAGTGATAAAGAGGTGGAGTGGAGAATGGTGAATTCCTTTTGATTTAAGAGCAGATTTCCTATTCTTTATCATGTCGATAAAGAGCGCATTGCCATGAAATAGAAAGGATTTATGATAAAGCATTTACAACTGAATATGAATGTTCTTGTAAGACTTTAAGTCCGAACAATGACGAACATCGTGACAGTCGCTTCTCGAGCTCTTAGGAAGTCACTGTATATAGAAAAAAGTTATATTTCATCGCAAACATGAATTGGCCGTAGATACTAAGTCGTTTACTGTATCCTGCTGTGCCAGCAAATTTCCGTCATCAGTTTTGTTTTATGAGATAAAATATTGCAACTAATATAAATTTACATATCCCGAACATTAAGGGAATTAAGTCCTTCACATCAGTGACACGCAGTTAGGCCTAATTGGAAAATATCAACCCTTTGCGGGGCGCATTCCATACTTTAGATTTAATTGATGGCATCGTTTTACAGAATAAAGCTACATGTGCATGCATGCATTTATGTAAAATACTGTCGATCAATAAAGTTACAGTGAATCTCAAGACATGTAAACATACGTACATTCGTTTTTGCTTTGAGTATGATAGATGAGAGGTCAAATGAGTTCGCTTGTGCATAGCTAGAGACTTTTGTAAACAATCATGAAAATGGAATTCCGCTTCGTACAAGAACAATGATGTAATCTGCTCTCATCTCGCATATTATGCATCTTAGGGCTCAATAATAGCGGAATCGCCGAGGGGGGAGGAGGGTAAGAGGCAGCGATTATTTTCAATTAGTAACAGTTTAACATGCTGAAGGCCCAATACCTTATGAAACGCACAGCAACCTGTAAAAACTGTCTTTTTTGCTGCAATCACTTGCTTGTTGGCCAAAAACACAGCATCATCGCTTCATAGCTTGGTTTTGGAAGAGAGCTCTCCTGCCAATTCTGTAATTATTGGCAATGCTGAACAGGAGCCGTTATGGGAGTGAGAATTTTCCACTTTCTGTATAATTGAAGGACATTCCCATAGCGAGTCTTACATCTTGAGAATAACTTTAATAATTTAATGTCTATTTGATATAACCTATGGTTTGCCCTTAAGATGGCAGGTGGTGCGTTCCCACCGGCAGACATAAATGGCTGCAACGTGCTGCCCATGTCACAATGCAGCCACATTCACCTGAGAAATCGATCATATTCCATTGATCTAACGTTAATAGAGTTCAGGTTCTTTTGAAGGCGTCATCATTGCTTCATTTGCTAGTCATTCTGACATTAAGCTCTTTTAGGGCTCTCAGAACTCTGTTAAACATGGCAATGACATCATTTTCTCTGGCATATGCGAATACAATTTTTAGAACAACAAAATTCCTATTGTACCAGGTAAAATATATCAAGACTCGCTATCGACTCGACCTACAGTATTTGGTAGTTACACAGCTTGTTAAAAAATGACGTTGTTGCGCAGCCCAAGTCATATATATATGGAGTGGCGTTGGATCGGCGATTACATAATCGGTGTAGATATGTGCATGGTTTCAATGGTCATTACGGGATGCTCTAAATCATTATTCAGATTCCACAAATTGGTGAGCATTTTGGCGTGAGACATAGGCGTGTTGGCAGGTGCATGAAGTATTCTTTAATTCAAGGCCAGAATAGATAAAGACGAGTGAACAGGTAATGTGAGAGCTATCCTGACATTTTCATTCTAAATTCGCGCACGAGTTTCTTATTATTCTTAATTTGTAGATTGTCACCCAAAATCAGTAAAACGACAATTCATAAGCCATAACTCCAGTCTTCTTACACGATAAGAGGGTCAAACATCGCAAAATTCAGTTTGTGTAGATCCATGCATTTCTGAGCTTGGAAAACTTAATAACGCGAAGATCTAGCATTCGTTTAATAACTCAAAATGAGATTTGTCATTTTTATGATTATCATTGCACTTCCCAGACAGATTTCTCCCACAGTTCGTTGATATGAGACATTTCTGGGTGTAGTTGGCTTGCCGGACTTTCAGTCAAAGTTAATGAAAGTGTCATGACGAGATTTATTGTTGTAATTATAGAAACACATTTTCCAGCTCACACAGTACACTTGCAATTTTTCTTGTACAATTTTAGTCATCGTCCAGTCAAACACCTTTGTGTCTGAAGATGCAATTTGTCCCACAATATGAATTGCATGTAGTGTAAACACTCGATCAACGTGCTCTGGCAACTTGTGACGCAGTATTGATGACGTGAATACCTGCAATTTTTCTTGTTGAATGCATACAGTGATTCAATGATAATATAAAATGTTGTAGGCTTCGCAGTCAATATCAGCTCGATGAACTTCATTTATCTGGATTATTTAACTCGTAGAGATTAGAACGTAGTGCTAGTTTATACAATAAGTTGCAACATGACGACTGAGAAATTCATGTGGACATTTCAAAACATTGATATATTGATAATGCCTGCAGGGAAAGACTTTGTTTAAGGGATATGAAATCTATCATTCAAGATCAAGATGAAAAGATCCAGGTAAGTGGAGAAATAACTTTTTGGAAGAAGGATAATAACTTGTTTTCTTATATCAATTTTATTTTCTTTATTTTACAACATTCCCTCCTTGCAATTTGATGAGGAATGTAAGGAAAGTGATGAATAAATGAATAAGTATCTCTTTCAGGCAATGAAGTTGAATTAATCAATGAGAGAGAAAAAATGAATCTATTTTTAAATGAAAACCGAAAATCACAAGTAAATTATATACAATTGCAACTCAGGTTTAAGACGTCAAATTGTTTGATAGCACAGATGCAAGTACGACAAAGCAGTTTTGATTTCGGTGTGTTCGGGAGAAAACTACAGGGCACTTTTCATTTTTCTTACGAGGTACAATGTCAAAAAGAGGATGATCAGTAGTTTGACAGTCTTGGAAAAAATCATCAGAACGTTTACGCCTTCTCGACAAATAAGTTTCAAAATTGTTTGAGCACGGACATGATGGTATACACATGATTTTCTTAGCACGTTTGACAATCTTGCGTGCGATACAATGACTGATTGAATCAAGCCTACCAAACAGTTGTGTTACGTACAACAATAAAGACTCAATGTTAGCCGCATTTTAGCTCCATAACTCATCGTGACACAGTCAGCCTTTTAACATTTTCAGTTGAAACAAGCGCCTCGAAAATCGAGTTTCAATCACCTTGAAATGATCAGTCCACGTTAAACTACAATTCCATGTGACACCTAAAATCTTCATATCTTCAACAAGACAAAATTGAAAAGATGCATCGATGGAATTACATTTCTTCAGGAAAATGATGCCTTTAGTCTTTACCTCATTGAAAACAAATGAATTAGACTGTGTCCTTTCTTTTAAATGTTCATATTCAGTATTGATGGAAATCACTATGCGGCACGGAGTTTTTTAAATAGGACAAAATATCGTCAGTGGTGCTGCATAAAAACAGACCTGTGAAAAAATGCATTGTCTTACCTCGAAGGAAGCAATTATTCAAGTCATAACTTACTAAAATGCTCAGTTAAAATTGAATTAGGAATTGCTGACATTTTTTCACTAGTCGATCATGGCGCTGAGAAGCTCTGTTTGCTGATTCTTACTTTACAGCGTTCTGTTTGCTATTCACGAACTGCAGCGTTCGATAACCAAGCTGCATATTGTATGCCAAGTGTGTGTGTGCGACGTGTGTGAGCGGATATTGCTTGCTTACGTAAGAGAATAATTAGCGTGGAATAATTAGGATATATTATTCTTGAATATAGGAAATCATCTTTTTACTCGTACACAGACCCTTTTGAGTAAGTCAATTATGATTAAGTATAATCACCTTCAAGAAAATAGTAAAGAGGTTGAAGTGCAAATTTTGAGAAAAAATGTAGAAAATGATAGTTTTTAACCGACGCCATTTAATTCCTTAAACTATATCATTTTTCTGGAGATCATGATGGAATGTGCTTTCCATGACCAGTACCACTGCAGGACATGATGTTCTTTTCCTATGAACTGATCACCTTTTACTAGTTACTTATAGTCCAGAAAAAAAAGAGCAAGAACAAAAATTAAATCGACTTCAAACAGACTGTTTGGAGATATGGGATTGTCGCTTTTCGCTAATACACATGCACCTAGGTACAGACGTTGGGATCTCATAATCCGAGCGATCTCTTTGGAATGTGATAAGCCTTCTTGCTCTAAACGCCTGCTGACACGACCAACAGGTTGAACGTTTGAATTGAATGCTATGTTTTCATCTGTCTTTTTAACTAAAAACACGTTGATATTGAATGCTCGGTGTTCGCTTCCACTATTCGACACAAAATGTAACGCATACAAGGATGAAGTGAGTTTGAAAGTGCATAAGGATGAGGGTCAAGCTGCTGACTAAATGGATATGTAACAGAGCTGATTGTAAAGTAATTGGGATTGCATAGCGAAAAACTAATTGATCGTAGCTACAAATTACTCATCAGAAAATGCAATTAATTACAATTGCTAATTTCAGTAGTTGCAATTGCAATTTCAACGCAAGTCTATTGACGCTACTGGCAAGTGTTTTAGCCGTTCGTTTGAGCGAAATTGCCTTTTGATTGCTGAGTCCTTTTGACATGTGTATTTTTATACATTTAAAGCACTGAAGAGGTAGACGTCGTCCTTGAAATTTAATGTAAATAATGAAAATAATGGAGTGAAACCAACGTTTGGCCTCAAAGTGAAGTGTCTCAATCTAGTTTGAAATTCAAACCATGTCATTTATGTAAATACTACTTGCACATGTGCTCTGACGATTCACATTGAAACCTCTTAACAATAATTCAAAGTATTGTAGAAGAAGATAAGTCTGATTGCTTACTTCATTTTCAGGGCGTGACACTTCAGCTTTTGAATAAGAGGGAGAAACATCACGTACAATTTTTAAAGTAAAAACTATGATTATAAAATTCCATACCGATTCTGTCTCACAAACTATCACAAGAACGTTAATTGACATCAAAATGACATGAAAGATGTGACAAATTATTTTTATCGTCAAGCGCACGCACGTCGACGATAAAAAATCCATCATTTCTCAGAGTTTGCAGTCTAATTTACATCATGAAGTCATTTAACATATTTTTCATCAAAATCTTAGTTCACAGATTCGCATCAATGGTAAAAATTGCAGTCACTAGGGTTAGAAGCATGCCTTGTTACAAATGCTAGCAACTCAATGTATGAGCGCATTTCATGCATCATCAAGGTAGTCTAAAAATATATTCATAGGAAAAGACAAACAACAAGACAAGTAACTCATTAGTTTAAGATATTTTGAAAAAGTAAGCGCTAAAATTTGAGATAACTGAAGAGCTTTCAGTTTCTTGCCACAGTGGCCAGTCATCATATGGAACGCAAAATAATGGAACAAGATGAAGCAGTGCAGTTTAATTATTCCCTACTTATTGATGAGAAAGGTCATACGCTTGTATGTCCTACATGCTCTTTGATACACGTATAGGATACTTGAGTTTAATAGTAAGTTTTATACATCTAATAAGCTATGGTACTATGTATATAAAGCTGCAGAAATTTTGTCTGCTAGAAGGAGGAGCAATGAATTGTCTATTAGAAAGAATATTTGAAGCAGATTTGAAGTAAGGTATGCATGTAGAAAAATACTTGCGAATGAACTCTTGTTAAATCCTGTTCCCTAAACTTTCATTTCGGGATGGCATAGTGTAATCGGATGGAAGTTAATGCTAATGTCAACCTTTCAAACTTTTCAAAAGCTGGCGTTCAGCAAGCACGGGAGAACCTGAGAGTCGTCAGGATCAGTCAATAGGAAGAGGGCTCACAACGTCACAGTTCAACTCCTGTTGAGCAGTTTGAGGGCAGCCGAAGGAACATTGTTCGGGTGCTGCCAAGCTCCAGGCGTTCATGAGGGCAGAAAACCGACCAAGTCCGAATTGCAGGCGGTTGAGATGCACCCACTCGCGGCGCGGAAGCTAATTGCCAGGAGGATGTGGACTCCACCCTCGGCGTGCGGTTTGTGCGGCCGAGGTCGTCTCGATCGTAGCCTTCTCGGTGCGGGAGCGGTGTGCAGAACTTGGTGCAGCGGATGGCTGACAGAAGCTGCCTTCCTGTACAGGCGTAGGCAAGCCTCGTCACGGAGGGGTCGGGGAACCTGAATGCTTATGAGGTAGGGAGGCACGTCCAGGGTTGTGCTGAGCAGGCAACCCGAGTCGCGTGGTGTCGCTGAGTGGAACGTATACCTGGACTGCGTGGGAACTGCGGCATCATACGGCGGTACAGAGTGCGCCAAGGCAAGCTCAGAGATGCGGAGCTTTGAGAACTGAGCGCCCCAGCTTGTTCAAGCGAGGGCAGGAGGACCCTCTGTTTCAGGTTGAGACAGTGGCGACAGAAAGCCAAGCTCCTGTCCAGCGTCACTCCAAGGTATTTAACGGTCCAAGGTACTTCCGGTCTGCTTTTCTAAGGTTCCATCTCGGCACGGGATTTGACGAGAAGATATTGGCCAGGGAGACATTGTTATTAGTATTGGACGAGGTTGGGATAGAGGAAAGCTTGCAAGAATCTATCTAGTCGGGGTGACTCCAGCAATTTTAGTGGCGAAGGTGACACCGGGGTTAGTTCCTCTGTTCCATGTGCGTGTTCGTGGCAGCAGTTGAAATTACCTGATAGGATGAACTGGTCGCTCGCTACAGGGAGACGCGATTGATCCACTACTTCTGATGGTGAGTGGCTAGAATTTGACATGTGTGCCTCGTCGATACCGATAGTGGTCCATTGAGTCGAATCATTTTCAGAGTTCACAATGTGCACAAAAGATAGCGTGTTGCTGACAAAGGCTGCTATTCCGCGGTGGGCTGTGGGACTGCTGCCGGCGAGTGTGAAGCCTTGCAGCTTCAGCTGCGAATGAATTGACAAGTTGGTGCTCTTGAAGAAGCATCACGTTGATTCCTTTATCCAGGGTCAAAGATTGAAAAATATCGCGCTAAGTCAGCGTCCAACCTGCGAAATTGAGGTGCAAGACATGGAGTGGTTTTTTTAAACTTTTCAAGCATAAAACACATAAAGTTTGAACTTCAAAATCCAAGCTTTACAATCTTGTGCTTGGATCATAGGTAGTTTTGTGAGTTAAAGCCAACTCAAGATGTTGCCCAACCATTTTAGCGATTGATGCAAGTTCTCGTTCCGTGAAAAGTGTATGAGGGAGATCGACTATGATAAAACCTTACTATAGCAACTAGCACACTACTGGCGTCGCATTGAGACGACCCTGCATTCAATGATGGACTTGTGCCTTATGATGAGGTCCGGAACACACCTTTATGTCTGGAGATTTAAAATCAAGTTGGTAATTTCATTTGAATTACAGGTGAGACAAACTTGAATCCTTTTTCTCCTAGTTTTAATTAGTACTATGCAAAGATGTGCATGTACATAAAATATATTTGTTGTTTCCGGACCCCTTGCTTAGTGAATAATTACAAAATTACATGTAATAATGACAAGTTTATTTGAAAAGTTTCATAATATAGCAGATCACCCCTAATTCCAAATCGTTGATTTCTTTCTGCCGTTGATGCCATCCAGTCAATGTGTTGTGATTTATGGTGATAAATTACAAAAGTATATTTCTATGTATGTCCTCTCCTTCCAGCGTCACTCTTATTTTTTCCTCATACATTTATTTTCCATTCATATCATTTGGCAATATTGTAAATACTCTTCATTATACAAAGTACATGCAAATGCCTCATCCAATGTAACATATTTAAATCTGTATGATAGAAAATAAATACGTCTTTGACTTTTGACTTTGACTACACGCATGTATTTGCAAAGCTGAACCATTATTTAAATACTTATTTCTGATTTGAGGATTTCTCTTGGAAATGCCATTACATTCAGTAGGTCCTCTCTTCACGTAGAGACTTTTAGCTGTTATACACCTGTATATATACCGACTGCTCCTTATGTGGTGTCATGTCTGGTTTCTTGCGCACACTGAATGATATAGTCAATTTCGAATTTGATTTATGAGATGCAACAATTAGGGACAATGTCGACACCATGTGTGATCAAAATGATGTTGAAAATCTTCGCAGTCATAAACTAGGCGAATTTGGATGGCCCTACTCCAGCAGTCGACAAATTTCAGACAATACCTAGAAATCACTTGTGGAAAATATCAAGTTAGAACGACAAAATTTCTTTAATATTGAACTATTTATTAACGTGTTATGGTCAAGATTTCCAGCAGCAAGATTATGCAATTTTGATGATTTTAGCTCTGAATCCACAACAATCAAGGAAAAGGTCTTAATCATTGTGTTAATGATGTCATGATAACTGAAAAAAAGACATTTCACACTTTTGCACCGAAAATTTGTTAATGAAGAGGTTTTGCTGATGCATGCGAAGATGCAGCCTTATTATACCAGCACATGAGAAAGCACGGAAAACGGATTGCCAGTATTGCAGGATGCACAAATTACTAGCTAAAAAATATATGAATATATGAATGAAAGTAGGTTCCGATGGTGTTCCATCCTGGTATTTCGCAACAATTCTGATTGATGACTTTCACCATCTTTTTTCTAAAGTCCTCAGGGATGTTCCTTTTGGTATTTAAAAGAGCTGCTGTCATTCCCATGCCCAAAAGCTCAGAAACAGGCATCACTAAGCCAATTTACATGCTTCCTACTTTTGTCTTAAATTTTTGAATGTGCTGTCAGCAAATCAGCTTTCCAACTTTGTCTGGGTAATTACCGGTAAGTGCTTTATCTGAAATCAACTTTATTCTTGATCCGGAGACCGCCTTAGTCTTCGCTCTCAATATAATTTTTGAGCTTCTCGACAGAAAATTGGGTGCTGTACATACTTCCCCGTTGATTTGGCAAAAGCGTTTGTTAATCTGCCGCATCACATTTTCGTTCAAGTGAGTCGTGATTTTTCTCTACCATATTTAATATAATTCTGTTAAGATGCCAATGCGCTCGGACTCAATGCACCGGGAGCCTAGAAATCCTACTATTATTTATTTGGCTATTATTGTGCAATCTCGACAAAATCATTTGATCTCGATCTCATACCGGTATACACATAGATTGAAAAATCTGTTGTCGATGGACGGTCAGTCTATTCCTGAAAACTTCTCCGGTTTGACCGAAATAGAAATCACCACACGTCTTCTTACAGCTGAGTATTATGCAAAAATCATATTACTGGATGTGCAGCTTAGATTGCTTAGATTTCTATTAACTGAAGTGGTTTTATAGCACCATAATTGCCTAGATATATTACCTAGATTATTTACTTGCTTTGCAGGATATAGGTGATGATGACTAAGCGTAAATAGAATTAGAAAAATCATCTTTGGATTTCTTCCTTCACGTTTGAAAAGTTCTCCAGTGGACTTGCAATCGATCACTTTGCTTTTGCTGCGGTTATGAATGTCTATTAGTGCTCTCATTGAGGGCAACCATTTTCTTGAATTATCTATAGCATGCATTATAGCAGATAATGGATGATTTATTTCGGTCATATGTAACTTATTGACCTCAGGCCTAGCGGCCTTCGGTTAATCAGTTATATAATGACCTCAAAATCATCCATTATCTATTACATAATGGGCCTGCCAGTAATCAAAGTGTCCAGCTTCCGCATCTTGGGTCATGACATTTGGTGATACCAAAAGCCGTAGGTCGATAGTTATGATTCAAAATCTTTAGGAGAGACGGCGGAGGTTGATAATAAGACCTGCCAAACTTGTACTCATCAGAAGATGCAGATAACTTCAGACTGCTACACGCTGGCATTATTACATTAGCATAGATATTGGGATTACTTTTGTTACATGCACATACGAAAGGAATAACATATTCATCATGCTCTTCTTTTGTGCCATCAACCCTATTGCGACGCGCGAGAAAGGCATTGCCAATATGATTTGAAAGATATTCTAATTTTAATAAAATCTTTTCTAAAGCGGCCAATGGGGCGGCCCTCCTGTGATCTTCTGAAACAATCTTCTGAATTCCTCTGGCAAGTACGAATGAAATATTTGTCAAAATTATATTTCGGATGTGCAGAATTAAAGGAGACCTAGCATTGACTATCTGTGATCTTCCGATGAATATCTGCTTCTAAACGGCCTTTTTAAGTTCCTATCGCTGTTCCTGACTTCTGTAAATATATGCTGTTCTCAAATGCGAAGTAGTTGTTCTCTGAAATAAAACGAACAGCTGAGAGGACGAATTCTCGAGAACATTTTTCTTGAATGCATAGAAGAGAAAACTATGTTGTCTCATGGCCACGTCTGTTCTCTACGGTGAGATACAACAGTACTGTACAATCTGGCTTAACAGTTGATACATAAAACGCTAGATTACAGTTCAGTTCATACGTCATCAATACTGTACAAACAAGTCGCTTAACTAGAAACGCGTAACATAAAATTTACAAGAGAAATGCGTGCTAGTAAAATCGATAAAAGGTAATATACAAAAACTGAAAATATGTGTAAGAGAATAAACTTTAAATACACAGACTAAAAGAAAACTGAAAGTTACGATAAAGACCAAGGATAACTGAAGCAAAAGTCAACATAGTTTTCTCTTCTATGCATTCCTTTACAAAGTTGCACCAACACGTAATTTTTCTTGAAGCTAAAAATTAATGAATTTCATACCGAGAGAAAGTGGAATGCCTTTTCTCGCGCGTCGCAATAGGGTTGATGGCACAAGAGAAGAGCATGATGAAAATGTTATTCCTTTCGTATGTACATGTAACAAAAGTAATCCCAATATCTACGCTAATGTAATAATGCCAGAGTGTAGCAGTCTGAAGTTATCTGCATCTTCTGATGAGTACAAGTTTGGCAGGTCTTATTATCAACCTCCGCCGTCTCTGTCAGTGAGGTTTTTAAAGAAATTAATTATTATTTTCTTTTCAAAATGTAAAGAATTTTTTTATTACCGTCCAGCAATCATCTTCAGGTACAAAAGACTGATGTATCTTTACTTGACTCGATCCAACTCAAAAGCTGCAATGACTACTTAGGACATCTATCAAATATCGACCTACGGTTTTTGTTATATCCAAATATCAAGATGCACAGGTTGTGACACTTTGATTTCTGGTAGGCCCATTACTTTTAAGTTAGGTAATGGTGCCAAAACTTTTTCAGTTAATAGAAATCTAAGCTGCACATCTACTAATGAGATTTATGTATAATACTCAGCTGTAAGGAGTCGTGTGGTGATTTATATTTGGGTCAAACCGGGGGAGTTTTCAGGAATAGACTGACCGTCCATCGACAACAGATTTTTCAATCTGGCTACAGAACTTAAACGTCAGCAAACACATAGCAATTTGCACTAAAAGCATGTGTCTAATGTTTGAAGCTTACCCTATTTGCCAGCTGCATCCAAATGTTAATCGCATAGAACGCGAAATCTACCATCAAACTTCTCCAACCTCCTTTGAATGAACGTTTTATTTCAGTTCATTTCTATGTACAAAAATGCATACATAGTATCTCTTGTTTGTTTATATTTTCAATACATTTACCATGAGTAGTCTGCAAAAGCAGGTGAAACCGATCGGGAAGTAATGACTTTTCCTTGAGTCTTTTAATTTATGGAATGTACTGCATTTTGATTCATTTTCCTATATGCTATCATCAGACATACATTGTAATATCTGTATATATTTGTTGAATGGAAATCATCATTACAAATAAAAGGAAGGCATAATCAAAAATTAAGATACACATGCATGTCAGGTTGGTCTTGATGGACACAAGTTAGTCAGTTCTTTACTCATACCTTTGGTTGTATTCTTTAATGCAGAAGGGGAAGAAAGACATTGATCGTCGGTCTGTTCGCAAAATTGGCATCAACAATTTTGTAGAATGGTTTTGAAGAAATGCCGGGAAACACTCATGTAGTAGGTTATCCGTTTGTTGAGTCTTCACAAAAAGTTTCAAAGCGCTATTTGTTCGTCGAACACTGAGAGGCTCAAACAAGAAGCAACCGCAATCAGCTCCACAGATGACACGGTGACGTCTTTGTAATCTTTCAAGAGCCAGTGCATCTTCTTTATTCAGTCCAACGAATACTGGTGCATTGTACTCAAGAATTGATCTAATAAAGTTGTTGTAGACCATCACGAGTTCTCTCTTTGATAAATATTTTCGCAGACTTCTAAGTAAGTAAATGCGCTGACTTGCCTTCTTGCAAACCGTATTGATGTGGGTAGACCATTTCAACGAGCTGCTGTAGGTTAGACCAAGAATCTTCATGCTCTGGCATTGGGTCAATTCCATTGTTGGGGATCCTGTTCCGCTCGATTTTTTAATGTACATGAACTTAGATTTATTGGTGTTAAGCTTCAAATTTTGCTCCTTGGACCACTTCTTCACATTCTCGATTTCTTCATGTATTATAGAATCAGGATCAGATAAAGTTCGTTCATACGGTATTACCAAAACCAGATCATCGGCATATTTGACCATGCACGTTTTAGCATGAATCGGATCAAGCGAGCCAATAAAAACTCCAAACAAGTATGGCCCCAAAATACTACCTTGAGGTACACCAGACAGTGCGTTACTTGAGGAACTACATGTATCATTCAAACACGTGTATTGTTCGCGATCTTGCAAATAGTCTTCAACCCATTTGACAAATTTTACTGGGAGCTTGTCACTTTTCCTCAGAGATTCGATAATTTTCCGATGAGAGATGGCATCAAAAGCATGGGAAAAATCAAACGAAACTATCACCACTCCTTCAACACTGGGTTTTTCTAGGGATTCAGTTGCATAATCATGAATTCTGATGTTGGCCAGACAAGTGGATGAATTGGGACGAAAGCCATATTGGAGCGGGCCATATAGGTCAATAACGTCGTCCAACACTGAATTGACCACAAGACGTTCCAAGATTTTTGACATAATGGGCAAAAGTGAGATTGGTCGAAGATCATTCAGTGAGGGAGCTCTACATTTTGGAATGGGCAACACTTTTGCGATCTTCCATTGCTTGGGAACTTGGCAATCCTGAATAGACAAATTATATAAATGAGTCAAAGGACCCGATAGTAAGTCGCTTGCAGCTACCAAAAGCTTGGAAGGTATGTCGTCGCTTCCAAAGGCTTTCCTACAGTTGATTGAGTCCAATTGCCTTTCAACCATTTGAACATCAATTTCTATATTCCATGGTGCATCAATCGGTGAAACTTGGTTGACTTCTTTTTCCTCCACATTCAGAGGCAGGGAAAAATGGCTGGATAGACTGGCATTGATCTTTTCTGCAGCAAGAAATTCAGTAGGAAAAGATGAAACAAGATTTCGTAAATTAGATTCGTTTCTTTTTGAATTGTGAGCCTTGACAACGTTCCAAACATTCCCTGTCATGTTTTTGATCTTGTTGCACCACTTTGATTTGGCATTTTCGATCTCAATCTTTACTTTTTCTTTGTAATGGTAGTAAAGTACAAAGTTCCTTAATCGGTATGCCTCATATCGCAAATTCGCCAAGTGGAGTCATCCAATGGATCATCAATGGAGTCATCCAAGGTTTATCATTTGGGGATAATTTAACATAAGTGACAGGAATATCGCTCATTGCTCCTTTTATAATTGAATAAAAAAAGTCACATTTTTCTTGGACGCTTGAACTTTGCCGATAGAAGTTCTGCCAATTAATAGCAGAAATATTACTTCGAAAAGTAGATACACTATGGTGTCTGAGGTCTAGCAGTCTCTTACACTCGGCATTCCAAGCGGCAGCATCAATTGCCTTGATGTATACATTCTTGTGATCACCATTTCCAAAGTTGGGCACAATTTCTGGTCTTTTGTAGTGATCCAATAAGGTGCGGTGCATGAAACATTTATCAAGAATTGCATCTCCTCTTGTAGGCTCGTTGACGACATTCAGAAGGCCGAAATGAGTTTCAAGGAAGTTATCGGGAAATCGGTTTAGATCACCTGCGACAATGAATCTGCTATCAGGATAATCTTGTGAAATTCGCTAAATATTTGCGCACAAATAATCTTGAATAATCTGCCACATGTTAACCGTTTGATTAGGAGGAATATACGCAACCAGCAATACTACCTTGGTCTTCGGCAGCATCAGCCAGATGCATTCAATAGCTGGTGGACGAGGCAAAGTTGAAATTAATTCAAAAGCTGTGACATCTTGTCTGACATATATGCAGACTCCACCTCCTCGACGTCCATCATTTCGATCACAACGGAAGGGATTTGAATAAGATGGTATGGTGATTTGGGGGTCATTAACACGGTTGGTAAGCCAAGACTCTGTCAGAGCAATTATGTGAGGCTTCTCAACAGAAGTAAAAGCACAAATTTCATCGAACTTCGAACACATTGATTGTATATTTGATAAATAAATCGTCGGATATGCGTGTATGTCTCTACTTGGTAAAACATCTACCGAAAATGCGAGATATTCTTCTTCAACACAACACTTCCTTTATAGATAACGACGTCTTCACCGTTTTTCCTGCGTTCTTTCAGTTCTTCTCTCAAAAGTTTCCGTTCATGCTACTGTAATTTCGTAAGGTCATTATTTATATAGACGTTCTCATATTGGGGTAAATTTCGCAGAAGCCTGGCCTTTTGCATCACCGATTGTTTGATGTTGAAGCTGGTGAAGGACACTTTCAAGAGACGGGAGCCCGAGTCTTTCAGTTTTCCTATACGTTGAACGGTGTAGTCTGTATCATCGCAATAGTCATAAATGTTCTCATCTAAGTTCGACAACAAACTTTCAACATGCGCTTTGTCGTTCATTTTTCTCACTTCAAGTGAACCTTCTCGTTTCTCCTCAATGCCTGAAATGATGATGTTATTTCGTTTATTTATTCTCTGCTCTACTTCCTGGACTACATCATCAATGGCAGGGCTTGCAGGAGGAGCTGAAATGCAAGCTGAAATGGATTCAAAGTTAATTTTCAGTTCATCATACTTCAGCTGCAATTGTCTGTTGCTTTCCATAATGTATGATAGCTGAACAGTCAAAGGCTGAATATATTTGTCAAGAGTCGAGGAAAGCATCTCAGCAGACATAACAGCAGTTGTTTGAGAAGGTGAGTTTGTACGTGTACTTGATTCAGTGTGATCATACTGATCAATCGCATCCTTTAATGCAGCATTCAGTTGACCTTTTGTCAACTTGCCGAGCTGCGTTGCAGACATTCTGCGAACGTCCGCAAATGAATGAGAACTTTAGTTCTTGCTTTCAGACATTTCGACGCAGTTTCAGGCAGTCAAGGGTAATGTGACACACCTTTCGACGTCAATGATCACGTGACCAAAAAATCAATAATTCACGAATTTTCGTCGAGAGTGTCTTCACTGGATTGCTGATAACATATGATTTATCAGCTGACAGTACCAGCCGCTACAGCGTTTTAGCCACAAGCAACCGTGATGTGATCGATAGAGACCAGGAAGCACTGCACAATACACACAATTCAATGCGATACGAAGCGATGAATACGAAGCTATGAATATTCTATAGATAGATAGAAGCGATGAATATTCTATAGATAGATAGAATGCGCTGATTGAATGGCTGACCAATCACTTCCACGTATCCAATCCACGTAATTATCCACCAAATTGAGCATTCCTCATTTTGAAAACCCAATCTCAAATTTTCACCAGATCACAATAAAGCGATTGATACCAAATTTAAGCAAAATAAGCAATATCAAACCAACTTAGAGCGAAAAACTGATCCAATCGACAGCCACGAACCGAGACACAACCACCTGTCTGTGATACGTCGTCAGATAAGTGTCTATGATGTTCTAAGTCTGGGTTTCATCAACCATGTCATATTTTCAATCAAACATGAAAATTTACTCTGAGATGTCAAGAAATTCAGACTTTTTGCATAGATGCATTTAAATACGTCATGAAAATAATCAACTGGTACAGTAAGTTATCTAGCAATAGAACTGAACAAAAGTTGACAACACAAAAGCAAAACATCATAAGCAGATGATTAAATGTCCAATGCGACGAATGACATTTCGTCCAGCACAATAGGAACCACTGAACAAGTTCTTGTTGTGTATTTGACCAAATGGATGCGACCGTGATTTTCACTTCCAGCTTCTGCAAAAAAATCAACCTATCTTGTGAAGTATCATCATTTAATCGTCTCAAAACTAAAAATTTTGATTGGGATGAAAGTCCGATACTACAGATTGTTTCATAAAAAATGGATCACCCTTAAACATAGCCTTAACTTCAACTTTGTCTAACTCCGCCAAACTTGAACGAATTTCTCTGAAATTTGGAAGATATGTCAGTTGTGCTTACTAATATCATTGTTGGAAATTTCAAGCATGAATATTGAGTTGTTTTCCTGTTATAGATGAAAAAGTAGTAGATAATTTGATCTTCATTTAGCAATGTTACACAAAATCATACCTCACTCCTATAAGATTACATTTGTTTCCTTTGTTATGTAATATGTTGTTCTACAAGCCAAAAGCTATCAAGCAAAACAAAAATAAAGAAAATCGGTCAATCAGAGCCAGTATAGCACTATTATTCATCAACAATAATGTAACTGCTACATGTGATTAACTGGACTTCATGTTCCATAGCTTCCTGACTTCGTTGCGGTGGTGTTGGCAGCACTCCTGATTGCTTTCAGCTAGAAATCTATCTCTTACCGGTTGAAAACAATACAAAGCACAAATGAACAATAACGAGATCGCATTTACAAAAGGCAAAGTGTCAGCCTTGCTAGAACTAGGCTTTTCTTTGCGAGCTACAAGCAAGCGACTAAATGTCCCTTACACAAATGTGCATCGATGGCATAATGATGATTTTCGACTCTGTCGTAAAGAGGGCTCTGGCCGTCCACGCAAAACATCCAAACGTAGAGACCGCCTAATTTTGAGATTTGTTAAAGTTGATCCAAGTCTCTCGTTAACTGAGATGGCTGCTCTAGACTCGTCTATTTCTAAGTCCACTATTCGTAGAAGACTTATTGAGTCGAATTTCAAGAGCTGTAAGAGGCCCTCTCAGATCGAATTATCAGATCAGCATACAAAAAGACGTCTCAGATGGGCAATGAGTCATTGCCACTGGCGAAATCAATGGGATCGGGTAGTCTGGTCTGATGAGGCATCAGTCCGTCTGAAGGATAGTGATGGTCGATTGAGATTATGGATAAAATCTGATCAGGAAATTCCGAGACATTTACATGGTCCCCGGGTACAAGGTGGTGCGACTCTACTGATTTGGGCTGGCATTTGGACCAATGGCCGCTCTGAACTTCACATACAGCAAGGAACCATGAATTCTGAACGCTATGTGAATGTTTTACGAATGAACTTTGGCCAAATGACAGATCAACTTGGTGATCCATCGACTTGGTTATTTATGGATGATAATGCTACGTGTCACAGGAGTAGTAGAGTCAACTTATGCAAGTCTCAATTAGGGTTTAGGACATTATCTTGGCCAGCTCGTTCTCCTGATCTGAATCCCATAGAAAATGTTTGGAGTATTCTAAAACGTAACGCTCGTCGTTCACTGCTACCTACAGATGGCGTATCACGACTTACGTCACTGTTAAAAAGAGAGTGGAGAAAGTTAGATCAGTCAAAAATCAACGATATCATCGAATCAATGCCTAGACGAATTGGTAATGTCATTGACAATAAGGGTGGGGCCACAAAATATTAGCTTCTTAAGAACCGTTACTGTATCATAGCTTATCAGATTATATAAGGACATTTAAATATATTAGGGACATGAAATAACATGAAAAATGCTTTCTGTATCATACTTATGTTTTATTTAGTCAGATATTAGGATGATCCACTTTTTATGAAACGGACTGTATTACAGATACTAAGTCTTTGATATTGACTGAATATTAAATTTATTTGAAATGTGCTTCGCTAGAATTTTTTTCAGATTTTAGCCATGGAAATGCATCGCCTGCTTGGCATTAGTCGCTTTCTTTCGTTTGGCTACGACTTGAGACTGAAAACTCTGATGAAGCACAATGAGATGTTCGATAATCAAAGTGGAAATCTAGAATTGCCTACATTTTTTACCACATCACAACTTTATGTATTTAAACAGCTTGTTAAATATTCTTATGTTTCTAATCATTTGTTGATTAGATAGTCTAAATGCAAAAGTAGCATTTGGAATTTCTTGTTGATAACTTCATAAAGATGCTCCTTGAATTTTCTATTGTTTCCATTATGCAATATTCCAGTGACAAAGGAAGATTTTAGACAGAATCTTAGGGAAAGTCAATAAAAACAGTTATTTACATCATGTTGATTATATTAACATTAATAATTAATATTATTAAAATTATAGAAATAATTAATAATTTAATATCATTAAAGTTATAATCATGAAAGCGGACTTAATTTATAGACTTAAATTGTAGGGAGATTCTTGAAATGGAAATTGAAAATGACAATAGGGTACTGTTCCAGCATAAAACTTTAGAGCAAAGTGACTTCATATAATTAAGAAAATCTGTCCAAAACTTACGTAAACACAACGTAAAGTCACCCTGCAGTAGTACGTAATTATTGCGAAAAGCAATGACCTAAATTACATAGAAGCTACGTAAATGCGACATAAATTGTTTACTGGGAAAAAGTTTTCCCTACCTTATAATATCACAATCATATGAAAGGCTATTCAGTCTAAAATTGCTGACAGACATTGAATCCCCTTAAGAATATCTCATATCTCTTTTGTTGCATATTTTTTACTACCATCTGTGCCTTTAGACAAACGTAGGTGTAAATATATGCTTTCCTACTCAAGAGACCACAAAAATTCATCAAGATGGAGCTCAATATATTCGGAATTTACTGATTATTTATTTTGCAGATAAGTTGTGTGGCTGTTTTATTTACACTCTTGAGAAATATGCAAACACAAGAATAAACAAAGGAGTTCACTTATACAAAGGAAGACTTGGAGATATGATATTCCTTCTCACGCTTACTGAATAATAGTTCAGTTTGAAATCTAAAATTTGTATCCTATGTCATAGAATATTCTTGAATTGTTAATTCTGATCCAACAGTATACTCTTCCGTTTCAATGAGGGCATTTTGTAACTTGGTCAGATTGGTTTATAAAATTTCTACCACAATGACTCCGCTTATTGGATTTCTCCGGGTCAATTGACTGCAGAGTTGATTATAAAAGACGAGCTACCGAAATTATGCCAATCGATTCTCCTGCCATTCAATCTCATTTGACATTGTAAGTAATGAATTACATCGAGAACTTGTGTTTTCAGCTTTTCAGTGAGCCATTAAAAAAATCGCATTCTAGTATATTGTTTAATAATTAAAGCAATGTCTGTCATTGGTAAATCTGTAGACTGCAAACACAACCATTCTCGAATTCATACTTCATTGAAATGTAAAATAAGACACATGAAAAGGTAAAAGTATCCCCCGAAAGTCTTCGTTGGCTCTTCTCAAGGGTGGACACCGGTTGACTGACAGTGATACAGTACACTGACCAGCGGATGCAGCTACGTGGGCCCCACTCAACGTGATTTTTTTGCCAGTGCCCGAGCATCTGCTTGTATGGATCTACTCCTGTGGTTTTCGTCCTCGCTCAAAACCTTTACCAAATTTGTAGACTGCAAGCACAAGCTGTTACGAGGCATGTTATGTCCTGCAATCTCTTTGATAAGTCTGTTCCTCCAGTCAATCATTTTTCTGTGCTGGCTCATTTTGATTCTATTTTTCTTCTAAACATTTTGGAGGCACTACTGATAAAATTGTACAAACCTACCCTGTGCTTCTAAAAAACAATTCATTTTCTCTCTTGCTTTACCTTGGTAGATATCTATGTTAGTTCCGCCCGTCATTCCATCCTTTTGAGATGTTGTCAGTTCGCTGTGTCAGTGTCGATTGCATTACTGTATCACTGTCAGTCAACCGGTGTCCACCCTTGAGAAGAGCCGGCGAAAACGGTCAGGTGTTACTCATATTTTTTCCTTTGTCTTATTTTACATTTCAATGAAGTATGAATTCGAGAACAGTCGTAGTTGCAGTCTACAAATTTACCAACGACAGACATTGCTTTACTTATATTGTTTAGGATGGACAGAGGTCAAAATGTAAAAATCCCCTATGTGAGAAATCACAGATTATTAGTATGAAGACATTTCAGCCTGATAATGAATTAGCACACGGTGAAAGGGTTTTCTCTGATTCATTGCTGATGCATTGCCTGTCGAAATCGGAGCATTTTTAAAGAAGTTGTGATGTCACAAAATTTTATTGCATGATTTTCTGCTTCTGTCTATTGCTGAAAAAGTTTTTGCGTCTTTCGGCGGCAAGAAGCTTGCGAGGTCATTTTCCGAATTTCAATATCCAATGCATCTAGGCGCCTGCTCATCACACCCAGATCAAAGTGCTGCCCAGATAAGTTGCACGCAAAGTTGCTATCGGCTTCGAATTCACTTTATTTCATAATGACTGAGTCAAAGCTTTTGAAGGTGTTTTTGAAGAGTAGGGGTTCTACTTTTTTGTCAGACAGTCCGAACGTTATAAGTCAGATGAAAAGTAGGCGTCCTAAAGACCACAGTCCACAAATGGAAAACCATTTTCTCTCTCTTTCTAGCGGCGTTGGATCCGGTCGCAAATGAAATGCAAGTTTTCGAAAAGATGGGATGATAATTCGCTTGATAAGAATCTTTGTCTTCGGCCGAGTTGAGGAGATCACTTCGACAGCCGATGTCTTCTGCCATAACGGTGAGACATCGCCTAAAAAGAGAGCCCTTCAAAGGCCGCAAGAGACCATCAAGGATCATGGAGTCCATTCATGGGGACCATCCACGATCAAGGATCCATTGGGTTGCAATATGAATGAATGGCCGAACTGAACTCCATATCCAAATGGATAACCTGTACGTCTGACAGATATTGTGAATGTTTTGAAAAGGTGCATTCTTCATTAACCTCCAAATTGGGTGATCCTTCCATTCACTGGATTTGCATGAACGACAACGCCACTAGTTTATGACAGTTGCACAACTAATTCATTCAAAACTCAAGCCGGCATGTAAGCTTTGAAGTGGCCTGCTTGCTGTCCAAACCTCAATCTCATTGAAAATGACTGGCGTTTACAGAAGCGCAGCGTGTCTGTAAACAATTAATCAAGTAGCAATCAACCACATGATCGAAAGCTTGCCTCCTCGGATTCGACAAGTAATTGAGCTGTTTGCTGAGGCTACGAAATATTAGTGACCACCATTAGTGAACGTAAATGTAGCATGGGTACATTGAAGGAGCAACTGTCTCTCCTGAACAACAAAGAGAATTCTGCTTCCCTCTTTAATTTCATTTATCTGCCATAGTTGTACCTGTAATAGACAAAGCTTCACAGAAATGAGACGAAATCAAGATGGTTCACTTTTTATGATCATCACTGTAGTTGTGTACTGTATTATGCATGCACGTGGAATAGTGACTGCCTTCAGCAGATACTTGCATAATTGCATGCGTACAGAGGTTTCTACTTGCTGATTCACAAATGTAATAGATCCTTCGGACTCCGAAAATCTCTATACTGTAAATCGTACGCTACCAAACCGATGAAATATTTGCTACCAAATGCTTTATTTACCGTCATCGGATTGCGTTTTACTGTCTGCCAAACATGTATAGCTTCTGCCAGATGCCTCATTTTCTTCAAATCGTATAAATAAGGAAACAGTTGCATGGTATTCATACTAAGATATTGACATTTAAGAGTCAAACCTGCCATAGTTAATTCGATTATATTACACGGAAATCTAAAAAAATTGTAAATAGTCAAGTAGTACACAACTACGAACAAAATGCATTGTGCAGAAGCAAATCAAGCTGATAATTAATCCGAAATGATAATACGTCTATAATTCATAAAAATGAATGTGGTTGCATTGAAGTTGTCGTTCAATCCAAATGCCTTTAGTCATAGAGATCAGATATCTATGCTATTGTCTTCTCTTGTCTAGAGAGGATAACAGATAACTAGGATGGCACCAGTCTGGACTCTGACAGTGGGTCTAGTTGAGGACTTCTCTTCTGTTATTTTGAGATGACTTTTGATATAACCTACATATTTCATGCAGATTAAGATCCATCTGAGGGATATCACTTGCCTGAATATGAATGAAATTTGGAATGTCAGCAAGGTCTATAGACGTCATGAAAGAAAATGATGAAATATTATCTTGTAACCACAGACTTATGAACTTTCATCGAAAATGATTGATAATTGATGCAGCAATAATCACTAAAAATAGGCTCAGGTACGCCTATAATGATTAATTATAGGTTACCAGTTAATTTTTCAAAAAACTAGGCTTTATATATACTTGCCACCCGGAGTCGGAATCGGAGTCCTATCAACTCCCGAAGTCGGAGTTGGTGTTGGAGTCCTATCAAAATGATAGGACTCCGCATCCTTGCAATAGACAATGGCAGGTTGTCTTGACAACGCCCCCATCGGGTCACCAAAGCATACAGCAGCGGTGTCGAGTCATATGCTTCATCGGTCGATAACTGCAATCATAGCACACGCATGCAGGGACTGGTAAAAAAACCTCTTGCAACCCTGACATCTCTGTTGACAACGTCCGCCTACTTATGTAAAAAAATTAGTGCGCCGAATTTCAGTTTCGCCTCCTGTAGCAATCCAGATCTCCTTGATAAAGAGCTTCAAAATTTTGATTCATTGTATTCCTCACAATGTATTCCTCGAGCTCCAAATTGCATTCCACCAAACAATTAACAAATTACAAAGTTACAAATTAAACTCCAAATTACAAATGAAATTAATCAGTAGGCAACGGAACTGCAGATGAAGGTGGAGTTGAGCTCTCCGCTCCTGGTTTTTGTTGTTTGGCTTTCGCCTTCCTTGACGTGTATTCGTATGTCACACATCATTTGAAATCAAGACCAATACATGTGTGCTCCATATTACATTAAGACCAAGACCACCATTTGTGCACAGCACAAAAAAATCTTATATCTTTTGTATATTCTCATCAAATTTAATCGCATGCTGACAATCGATCAATAAACTTATTTACTTAGTCAGCTGAGACACTTGGTTCAGGAAACATAGAAGTGTGGTTGCCTAATTAAATGAAGTAATTATTGATTGTCTGCATTGTTACTTTCACGATGCTATTTCAGATATCAATATCATGTTGGCCCACGTGTCACTCATTCTCTTTTTCATCATTGATGAGCTGCTCCATTTATCGGACGCAATTGTTCCATGCCATGACTCACTTTGGTTGGACAGTGCGGCAACTGACTTGCTGTCTTGCTGTTCGCAATGTAAATCAGGTGCTGCACATGCAGTTATGTTTCATAGCTACATCATGTTGCGTTTCAATCACGTGACGGGCGTATCACTCGTCTCCTGCAACTGCAGCGACTCCCAGTGTAAAGTAGGCTTAAACCTGATGTCATAAAACACCAGTTGCTTGCCAGCTTATCAAGAATGTTCTGTTCAATTCGTTAAGACTTTTCCTGACTAATCGTCAACAATTGAGACTGCAGGATATCATTTCAGCTACAACTCATAGATGCGTTCATATAACTGAGAGATGTTGTTGCATATTGTTTGATGCGCATGCATCCAATGTAAGTAAATATTAAATATTGAAAGTGATTGAATATTGACAAATGACTCTGCTTTAAAATAATATTGTCTCCGCTATGAATTCATGCTAGAGATATTTCACATCCCCTCTAGACAAGATAAATATCCAACAATCCTACCTGCATGCCCTCTAGTCAATTCACTAAATGGAGTTGATCATTTAAGGAAGAGTTTTGATCATAGAAGGAAGAGATAATGTGACTTCTATTTCACAAAACTTCAAAAATATTATTATTATTCTTGCATAATGAAAAATATATGCAAAATATGATTTCCGCTCTAAAACTATGCAATAAATCAACTACTGTTCAGTTCATTTATAAGTAGTATTCAATATAAGCACAATATGAAAACTTCCAGTGAAATTTAAGACCTAGGCTACCAGATGATCTGGAAATTACCTATGAGACCTATGAATATCTTGTATACCTATGTCAGATTTCCTTCAGACGACCGCTACCAGAAGAACACGAGCTGGTTACCAAGCGGTTTTCACAGCGAAATTTATTTCATTTAGTAGTTGACGGTTTGCAGTGTAAGTAATTCTGTGTGGTTCAAATTCACAGATAGCTGATGCGGGTCATAATGCTAAAACCTAGCGTGTGCTGGCTCCATCTGTTTAGAACCATGTTGGAAAATAATTTGATACAAAGAGAAGATGCCCAATAATATGACATTTGCAGATTGCTGATAAGATCACTCAGATTGTGTTTCTTGTCATTTTGATGGTCAGTGCAACGTCATTTTCATAAAGCACAAAACATGGCTTGATAGCAAATTCAGCTTTCCTTGCGATAATCGATTGCTATTTAACCAATTGTGTCGTATCCAGTATTTCATCAGTTTCATACCGTGTGGCACTTGCAATGCATCTTTGAATGACCACTGCACAGGCGAAGAAATTCAAGAAGTTCCAAAAACAGCAGTCTGCCTCCCATTGGAGTAACACAATGTTTTCTTTGATTCTGTCTGACAAGAGAATAACCTAACTAGAGCTCTGTAGACGCGCAGATTCGTAGTAGGAATAGGGTGCACTTCATTCTGTGAAAGTCCGATCTACGGCCTCGTTCCCTGCAGAAAATCGCTCTGGCTGCCGGACTATGAGCGCATCTCATGAGCAACCACAATTTACATGTGGAGGTCTGGGTCGTGGAAGGTCCAGAGATATATCAACTCAATCATCGTCTAATGAATGTTCTGCATCTTCGGTATCGTAAAAAGACGCTGATAATTAGGTTGGTGAAGATCATCTGCATTTCTCGTGCCGCCGATGTCCTTGTGCAACTTAGAAGGTTCTGACTGACTGCAATGGATCGAGTAGGCTGCCATGTAGCCATTGCAACGAAAGATCAACAGATAATCATTTCCAGTGCTATAAATGACCCACATGTGAATAAATGTTAACAACCGAATGCTCCTTTTTCAATTACTCTTTCGGTTTAGAGACTTGAATAATACTATTCCCAATTACTGTTAAAAGAAAAGGACGCATCCGCATTTTGAACACGGGTTGTTTGCATAATCGACAACTACTACGAGTATTAACGACTAATAGCATATTTGATAAATTTGAAGCAAAGTACAGTTCATGTAATACTTCGCTTTTATTATTTAATGGCTTGACCATTTTTGTAATAAAGGAACACTCAAGTTACCCCGTTTTACGGTAGTCAATGCACTGTTATTCATAAAGTCCTAAATGAGTGCTAGAAAGAGTACTGAACCTGAGTACTAACTACGACTAAGAAATGAGTCCCAGAATCTAGTACTCTTTTAGTTCGAAAATATCAAGTCTCATTTTAGAACTGCTTGAGTTTGAAAGCACAGTGCTCAATTCGCAATCATTTTAGTACGCATTTAGAGAGTTGCATGAGACAAGCACCTTCACTAGATCGAAAAATGCCATACGGCATATATAACCCGCTATATCCCATGTGCGCATATATGCTTCGGCCATGTGCTTCGGCAATTAAACACAAATGCATTTGGATCAATAAAATATGCAAAAGAATCAAAGCGCAGTCGGTGAAGTGGGTAAACGCTGGCAAGACACAAAGCACTGTCGGAGAGAATGGCAGACTTGCTGACAGTTGGAGCAAAGTTATCGAGCAAGCCAACACGAGTTTAGTGACTAGGTAGGCGTCGCTGTGAAGTGTGAAGTGATGTTATGGCAATGCGTTGACGCAGCCCGATCAATGCATCGCTATTGTCCTACCAACCACCATTCGCGTATGTCCTTCCCCTTTTAGTGAGTCAATTCTATATCGATATCTCATCATGTGCTTAGCAAGTTCACTACTTCTGTGAATTTAAGCTCGGTAATTTTAGTACTCTTTCATTCAGTACTCAGACTGGAACTTAGATTGGACTATATGAATTACAGTGTGCACTGTGTAGTCAGCACAATTCTATGTGCACAGAAGGTGAGATCCCTCATGGCCTTCCATTCTTCCACAAGTCTCAGAGCCAGGGATCACTAGGTTATTTAGTACGAAGACACTAGGACCAATAGGTTAGGGGAGTTCACTAGTGTTACGACAACTACAAATGGTGGCCTTGTCAATCTGAATGATTTGTATTGATTCATGTGTGCACGGTCGTGCAGAAAATAAATACTTCAGAACCTCCTGAGTCTGAATGAAGCATGTCGGATTTCTATCGTCAGAACCTATCAATTGTATGTCTTAATCCAACCCATGATATGATTTGATCTCAACCCCCTCAGTTTTCAAAATGATAAATTGAAACAAAATATGTCATTTTAAAGGTGCTTTCTGTTTCAAGTCGATTTTGTCAAAGCTATTCAGCCATTCTGTTTTATGTACAGAAGTCATAAGATTATTTGAGCCCATATCCGTTGCATTTATTGACTCATCAATGCTAAACGGTCCAAGCTTCACCTTCAAGACATCAAAGCATTTACAACATATTTATAGTCACCCAAACCCACTGCTAGCTACCCTCAACACAGTAGAATGCTCCTAAACTTTTTTGTCAAACATGTTTAGCCAATTTCTTACAGCTAGGAATAAAAACGTTTGCGTGACTTTCTGAGTTTGCATAGATTTACAACTAACCGATAGCCCACACCAGAATTTTGCAATCTACTTATGAATTAATTATGTAGGAAGATATAGTTGATCAAGTGATGAGAGAAGCTAGCCATCTTTCAAGTTTGCCTGAAAGCGGCAGTGGTGCCTCCACAGAATTAGATCCATCTGCTCGCGCTTCGGTTTCCTAGAAAGGAAGAGTTATATGTAACCTTAATATCGAAACGGAAATCACAGAATTAGACAACTTGCTCCTTCTCGAATGGATATTTCGTGTATCGCTTGCTATTGGAAATGGCAAACAATAAGCTATCAGCAGAGGACACCAGAGCCAGTGAGAGATGCGCGCGTGCTGTGATATCACTTCGCACATACTAAAACACACATCGATGCCTGGCTTCGATTCAATGTACCGTATTTACTCTAATACAACCCGGGGGGCTCTATTAATTCAGATCGCTCTGACCAGGGTTCTATTACAGGCCCGGGTTCTATTGGAGGCCCGGGTTCTATTTAATTACATTGAAGAATGATCACTAAAAAATTAAAAATGTGACATCAACCATAGAATTCGTTGAACCTACATAAAAATGCGGGCCTTTTGTATGACAGTTTTTGCTGTTACTGCTCAGTATAGTCAGCGAAGTCTTTTTTACATTCACTATGCTCATGGCATATTGAGTGGCGGATGTGGAGAGGATTATGAACGATCCATAAGCTAACCCGGTAATTGTAATTCAGTCACAAAAAAATGAAAGACCCACTCGCTGTTCAAAGGAAGAACGGCTACCAGTTGGAAAAATCTCTATATTGGTCTCTATATAAAAGTCTCTATATCTAACGGTATATTGAAAAGCAACTCGAGTCATTCGTCTTCATCTATAATCATCAGCTCGTCCTCTTCTTCGTGTTCTTCATCGATGTCAAGGTCAACTTCCACTTTGCACAGGCGCGAGAGGGCATCATGGCATGGATGCCCCGCCTTGAAGCATTCGATGAGGTCATCTTCGCTACCATCCAATCTTCGCTTGTTTCCTTTACTTATCTCCCGTCAAATGAATTTTGTTACTGAAAAATACTTTTTGGTTCACCTACAAGGTCAATAAGATGATACTGAGTCTCACCCGGGTTCTATCAGAGACCGCGGGTTCTCTTAGAGGCCCGGGTTCTATTAATTCAGATTGCTCTGACCCGGGTTCTATTAATTCAGATTGCTCTGACCCAGGTTCTATTAGAGGTCCGGTTTCTATTAGAGTAAATACGGTATGCACCATACAGTGAGAAATGGAGAAATCATTATTATGGAGAATACTTGTGCGCAATGATCTGAGATGTTCGAATCTGAAGGAATTTTGGCAATCGAAGCACTTTGCTGGAACTCACATTAATCCGCAAGCGACACACGACTTTTTCCCTATTTCTGTAAGGTGTTAGGAATTCCTTTTTGTCGACTTAATAGGTTCCTCGATGTGCCGTCAATATCGCATTAATCACACTTTTAGCAAACCGAAGCAGATAAACAAAATATTTAATTCTGTGGGTGCTTCAATACATCCACTGTACATCGACCGATAGAAGGCGCTGGACGCCGACGGTCCTGTCAGATTTTATATTAATTCGGCATTGCTTCTTTGGCCAATAAACCTCTATCGAGAAAGTTCTAAACTTTTGTTCAACTTTCGGGCAAATTTGAAAGAGTGGAGATACTGACAATCGTAAAAGGCAGACAGTAATCAACCAGGGAAAAGTTAAAAAATAGCGAGTAACTCTTCAGCAACTCTAAAAATGGGAGGAAGTCACATCATAATAGCGTCTGAATATTCATAGTGAAAATCTGCCTGTGAAATTCAATAATAACAACTCACTGATGTAAGAGTATTTAGGGATTCATCATATATGGTTCATGAAGCTAATGGCAAAATATTCGGATCAGTGCATTGAATGATCACTCTTCTCAGATGTGGGTTCCCTCATGCACAAAAGACAGCAACAAAAGCTTACACGAATGCCATTAGCTATGAGTAGACAGACAGCTGGATGTAGTCAACCATGCACCCAGTCGGACTGACTATATCCTTCCGTGGAACGATTATCCATGTGCAACCAAGCATGTGCCGAATTGGGCCACTATCGATCTAGAACGGAAGAATCACTGTGCACTCGCCAATCTCCGATTGATGCGGATAATGTTGATCCAAAAATATATCTCACGGGAACAGTCGAAATATCGGAAAATTTAATTGTCATTTAATTTAAGAATTCTACACATCTCAAAACACTGGCGCCAACATTTTTTTCCATTGGACATTTGTTATCTGATTTGATTAAATGCGTTCAAAAATGATTCAACAGGGTAGGATATCTATCATTGAAATCAACATTTTTATTAATAGCTGTTTGCGCACTCCCAGTAACTCATATCAATGCAGGTTGAGGAAAGAAGTATCCGCAAGCTAGAAAAGGAAATTTTTCGTCAATATTGAACAAAATTAGCATCAGATAAGTCAGTAACAGGTAAGCTAGGAACGTGACCAGGGTGACTAACACGCACAATTCAACCCTTTCAGGCACATTGTCCTTTTGAGGACATTTCGACCTGCATCTATCCCATGGCGGCAAAAATTTATAACCAGAAGAAAGAGGAGATCAATGCGATTCTAATGACACCTCTCCCAACCTCCTTAGATGCACAGAATGCTCACAAATTACATTTGAAAAGAAATTTCAAAGAAACTTAAATTTTATTCGTAAAAATAATATGAGCATGAAAGGGTCATCAAGTCAATCAAGTGATTATTTGTCTTCGGCTTTTAGTGAGACGGCATCCTACTTGACGAGTGCAATACAATGCAATTAATGTCTAACAGCCGCTTCGACTGGAAGGATCTTATTGACAATATTTACTCAAGCGCCAATAAACGTTTCTACGCCCTCAGAAAGATTCGGAGCTATCTCACACTAGCAAATCTCCATAAAGTGTATGAATTGAATATCCGAAGTATAGAGCGGGAGCCCAGAGGGTCCAGCCTGACTGAAAGGGGTGCCAATTTTCATTCATAATTATGTTCATATGTTCAGCATACTTCTACACTCCAGGACGTCTGCCGGGTCAGCGTTGGTGAGTGTGTTCACGGGGGCAGAAATAAGAACCTTCAAAAAACACGCTAGATCAATTGAGTGGGGTACAGGTTGAAACCAATGCCAAATCATTGGTCATGATCCACCTTAACAAGAATGGACAATGAATGGCATTTTCGGTGGTGGGGACTTCAGACAGATATTCCAAAAAAGGCCCGCAAAAAACGCTACATCAATTGAGAAAGGTGCAGGTTGAAACCAATGCCAAATTGTTCCTTATGATCCCAGGAATCCGAGATCAGCAATGACAGACATTTTTAGTGGTGGGGGCCTCTGACAGACACCCCAAAGTCCGCCCCAAATGTATAAGCTTCCAGCTACGCTAGATCAGCTAAGAGAGGTACAGGTTAAAACCAGTGCCAAATCATTGGTCATAATCCATCTTAATAGGGATGGACAATGACAGACATTTTCGGTGGTTGGGGGGAGGGGGGCTTCAGACAGACACTCAAGACAGACCCCAGAAGTAAACCTATAAGCTGTCAGCCAGGCAGCAAGATCAGCTGAAGTAGCCGGATGTAGCTTGAAACCAATGCCAGATCGCATTTGATTACATAAGTCTCAATTCAGTGAGAGGTCAACTCTACTGTCAATTCCACTGAGGCCAGATTAACAAACACTTCTACTGCATCTTTCAATTTAAAGACAGATAAGCCAACATAGGCATGTAAGCCGTTACTTTCACATCAAAACAGGAATGTGTCTTGCTCAGATATCTCTATTGACTTCTCAAAATTAGAAAGCTCTAAAAATCCTTTAATGTATCACTGAATGCAAAAATCGCGATCAATAACCAATAATAAAAGGTAAACTACAGTATATCAAATATACTCCAGATTAGCGGATAATTTGAACAAAATCGTAACGACTCTCAAAAGGTGCTTAAAATGAATGGGTAACGGAAATGAGAAAGTTTCTCATAATTTGACGGCTGATAGCAAAATTGTAATAAGCATCTCGAAACGTTGCATCTAAACATTTCATCCACATTCATTTCACGAACTGTGCCATTATTTCATCCACATTCATTTCACGAACTGTGCCATTATTTCATCCACATTCATTTCACGAACTGTGCCATTATTTCATCCACATTTATTTCACGAACTGTGCCATTTATTCGAAACTTACATTCCGCTTGAGTGTTGTGTATTTCAAACAACGATAAGTATATTTCTGATTTATAAAATGTATTCGAGAAGATAAAACTTGAATTTGAGATAATTAAAATTGATTTCAGGCCTCGTTTATTGTCTGACAGAACCGCAAAATGTTTTTTATCTAAATGTTAATATGTTTTCAGAAATATGACATGAATTTCAGGAAGTAATTGGCGCATTTCAGAAAGGTAAAATGAATCTCAGGAAGTGTCACTTCAATTCAGGAGGCAATGGCATTATTTCAGAAATGTGACTTGCATTTCGGAGAGTGTAATTTGTATTTCAGAAACGTGAAATGTAGCTCAGAATGCACAAGATACATAAAGGAAAGAGCTACTTCAATTTCAGTCATGTAAAAAGAATTTCAGAAAGTACTTTATGTATTTCAAAACCATGAAATGGGCTTCAGAAAGTGTTGATTATATTTCAGAAAATGTAATATGTATCTTAGGAACATCAAGTCTAATCAAGAAGCTATAAGTTATATTTCAGAAGTGCAAAATAAATTTCAGATGATATCAGATGCATTTCAGAGGCGTTGAATGGATTTCATAATGTATAAATTAGATTTCATTACATTGGATATTGATTTCAGAATATGTATTATTCATTTCAGATTTGCAATATGTAAGTCAGGAGGTGTTGCTCATTTTTCAGAAGCACGATATGTATTTCAAAATTCGTCGTTTACATTTCAGGTTCATAAAATATATTTCATAAAGTTTGACATGTATAAAAGAAGCAGCAAAATGTGTTCCATAATGTGTAGATGATTTCAAGATAGGTCAAAATGTATTTCAGAAATCGTAAATTGATTTCGAGTAACTGTTAAATGATTTTCATTAACCAGATTTCCACTTTTTACTGATTTCAGATTAGCACATGAATCAAATGCGTCTCCATAAAATGCCATTAACTCATTGAACAACTCATATTAACTCGTCTGGCGAATAACGGCTTTATGTAATAAGACTATCTTGACTATTTTTAGGATGTCATTGACTGTGCAACCATTATAACAAAAGAAAACAGTGGTTTCCCAGATTTTTGATTAGTTGTCGCAAGATAATCTACGTATAAGGCGAATTGATATTTCCAGGACATATCCTAGCAACTGCTTCGGCGTAAATTTTCAAACCATCTTCATCATGCATAAGCTAGGCAATTGTTTGACGATTGACTTGAATATACATTATGCATGCTATTTGAGACAGTGCCTTTTTTAAGGAATGTCCAGTGGGGAGGGAGCGGAATAGAGGTATATGATAAGCATCAGTTAGAACCTTCATTCATAGTTGCAGGAATCCTGAATTGAAGAAACGTGCGTTGTGCGTCACTGACACGAGAAGCTATAGCGGCACACTGTTTTTAGCGGGTCTTCATGTCACTAAATCTTTCGTGCAATAGGATATTTCTAGATTTCTATCTTGAGAGAGAGATTTCCATCCAGGCATTGCTAAACATTGCATTTTCGCATCCTTGGTTTCTGCAACTGCGTGCACATTCGAGCAACTGTTATCGTGCAAGAATTGCAGCCAAAATTTTGATAACACCGTGTGTATCGCAACATCGAAGTTGCCAAACAAATGACTTTGCGTGTTGTCTGCATCTCATTAATCCCAGAAAAGCCATTATAATACTGCTAGGGTTTCTGAGCTTTTTCACAAACTCTCTATAGTCAAATAGTTTTTCTGAATATTTAAGGTCAAATTTCGTATATAATTTACCACAAAAATTTGAATTTTTGATTTCATATTGACATCTAAAAATGCAGCAAATATTTACAAATAGTCCCACTGTAAATATTTTTCAGCATTTTTGGATGTGAGGTGAAGATATACATTTACATATGAATTGCATCAATATATAATGAAATTATGCATTAATATGCACTATTTATTTGTGAAAATGAACAATTGGCATTCAATTAAGTACTTTAAAGTAGGATTTTGATTGGTAGAACTTTTAAAGTTGGATGCGGCTCTGCTCGACATCTACAATGATTATCTGGGCCGCGTTCAAAAAATGGTTGGCCATCCCTGGTTTAGTGGGTGGGCGAAAGGTCTCAGTGGGGGTCTCAGCACCTCATCCCTACTTAACATGTTGAAGATGGCACTGATTTGAGAGTTGTTAATACTTAATTAGCTAAGTTGATACACGTAACTTACTGTCGAGACTCTCTTTAACCCCCACCCCACTGGGGTGTTTTTCTGAACACACCAGCCCCTTACGGTATCCCAAACTATGCACCAAATTTGCCAAACCACGCATTAATCGAATAGGTATTGAAAAGGGATTCAGAAAAACAGTATCAGTTTTATTTCTAAGGTCATCCCTAGGCTGAGGTGTAGGTCAAAGGTAAAAATACGCCAACTGTAACAAATTTCCATTAGATCACAATTTGAGACGTTAAATGACAACAAAAACTAATAAACCATGCCCTAATCGAAGGTCAAAGTTCAAATAATTCAAACTTTTAGTCCACCTCAAATATTACTACAATCGCACATCTTGGTATTTTGTTTCTGCAGGTGAAGAAACAACCCAATTCGGTGACTTTTATCGAGACATTGCGGCTAGGAAAGCAATATGATTGTGAAAAATTCCATTATCTGCTGATCAGATGCAGAACTAAAAAGTGCAGAAATAATATAACTTCATATTTGAAATTTGAATTTCAAATGTCAAACATGCATACATGATAAGCATGTAATTTCAAATTCAAAATCTTTGCAGTTGTGAATATCTCTATATTAGGAGGAAGAATCCTTTATGTAATCTCAACTTTTTTCATCAAGAATTGATGCCGCAGCATGCATTAGAAGTGAATATACCGAAATCAATTTGATGAAGTGAAAACTCAATCATTTGTCTGTTGTAAAACCACTCAGAGAACAAGCGTGGCCATGGACAAATTATTGAGTCCATCAATTCACTTCATCAAATTTATCTTTAAAATTGTACCAACAGCTAGAGTATATACCGAAATCAGTCAAAACAATCCAAACATTCAAATTTTAAAATAGATTTCACGACAAAAGTATTGTGCCAAATTCATCATCCTTCTGTCAAAAGTTGCATAATACGTATTAAGTAAGCTTCTTCAAATCTGGTGGCCATAACTTGCTTGGTTTAAACGAAATTCAAAAAATTCGCCAAGGGGGAGGAACGAACCCTTCTATAACGAACCTTATCCATGGACCCCGATTTTTTCATCATTTTCAATAGGAATCGAATAAATAAAAATATTTCTGAATCCAGATCATGTGAAAATGGAGCGCTTGAATTTTATCTTCCAGAACTGACTCTTCTCATCGTGATCGAAAACTTCTCTTGTGATCAAATCTATAAAATCGCAGAAGCTAGATTGCATTAGAAGGCAGATCGAACACTCGCACAAAAACATGGAGATCCTGAATCTACTGGATTTAATTCCTCAGCGGATAGAGTGACGTCTGCACGAGTGCAACGGGAAGGCATGAGCAGAAATTACTCTCTATTAAAACAGCTTGCCATGTACATACTACATATGCACTAATTGCAATACGTGTTTTTCATTCACTCGATCATTTGATGCTTGACGGGCATTTATGTATTCTTAGTGATTAAAATGGCAAAAACGTAAGTTATTTAATTTCTAAAGTCTACAAGACAAAAGGCCAAAAAAATATACCTAGTAAATTTTAAGCGACGCTATTCAAAATCAGCAGGATATTTGTTCTCAAAGGCATGTGTTGTAACCCATTCGTTGCTCTACCTTTTACATGGATTCCGAGAGGTTCATCATAGCGAGTCTCGATTGTAGTTGACATCAGATCAATAATTATTACTTTTTACTTATTCTTTTATGATGAAATATTAAAGTATGCCCTCTTGCTGCAATTAGTAGGTCAAAGCTGCTAAATGAAATTTACTACAAACGCTACAAACAGGTCTTTATCAGCAGAGATCTAGCCGTAAATGCTTTTTGTTTGCCACTGACGTGCCCTTGAGTTAATTGATCAGCCCTCTTCAGAAGGGAACATATTTCATTTTCCCCTCCATTACGAATCCCCTTATACAAGATTGGCAAATTCCTAGTAATTCTTACACCATTACTTTTGCTGCAAATAATCATTATTTACAGGAAGTGGTCATTGAGTCAGCAAATATCCAAACCCTGGAGTATGTAGGTAGAGTGTCGACTCAAAAAGTGTTGGAAAAAAGTGAAAATGTGTATATCAAAAGATTCAGTGTTTAGCGGTGATTACGCTCATGCGGTCTAAAAAAAATATTTGATCAATTTTTTAAGAAGCTAAATTTTTGCAAATTATTCTTGTGTTTAGCGATGTGAAACCACTATATCAGCAGCATGAAGCTTGATAGATATAAAAAAATTAGCATTTACTAACAGGTACTTTAATTAAGCGGAAATTGAGCTACATGTAATTATCAAGGAAATTTCATGAGCCATATTATAATTCAAGTCTTCATTTTTTCATATTTGTGCTTCTTGGCTGAAATTTCAAGTTTTTTATTCAATTTTCATCGGCATAAATTTATGATTCACTAAATTTGGGCTTCATTTTTTGAATTTGAAAAGTAATGTGGACCCATCTTCATATTTTAAAGTTAATCATGATGATTGTCTTTGATTATGATATCTTGCTCTTTCAGTGACTTGCTCTTTCATACGATAAGGTTGAGCACATAGAGTAGGGATATGTAGGTAGAGTGTCGACTCAAAAAAGTATCTGTATACAGTGAAAATTTTTATATCAAAGGTTTTTTGCGGAGATTACGTTCCCGTGCCGTGGTCCAAAAATTTATTTGAGCACTTTTGAAAAAATTCAAAATTTTCCAATTTATATGCTACCGAGATGACTGTCCTAAATAAGTAGTATGAAACGAGTTGGATATCAAATGAATGAATATTTGCTAATAAGCATCCTAACAAAGCGGAAATCAAGCTGATTATCAAGGGAATTTCATGATCCGTATTATAATGGAAGTCTTCATGAAAAAATCGCGATATATTATCGTGTTTTATTGGCTGAAATTTCATGTTTTTTAATCAATTTTCACCGGCATGATTTTATGATTCCATCACTAAATTCATGCTTCATTTCTGGAAGCTGAATAGTGATGTGGAACCATTTACATCTTTCAAAGTTAAATGAAGTCATTGTCTTTGATTATGTAATTTTGCTGTGCAAGTGGCAGGTTGCCTGTGATATGATCACGCTTGAGAAAATAGTCTTGAGGTTGAGCATGAAAGTTATAGGAACCCATCGAATTGCTAATTTAGTAAACATTAAATCTCCAAGGCTGTCATGAGAATCTGTGAAATGCCATCATTCCTTCTGCATTACAATCATGATCACTCAATTCCGTTGTACAATGTAATTTCTGCAAAACTGTGCATATCTCACATTTGGTGACAATACCACCTGCATCTCCCTTGAGTTCATTTAATAAAATCGAAAGTGTATACACATTGGGGATTTAATAAATGCGGAGTTACCACTCTACCTAACATATTTACTCTATGGTTGAGCATAAGTAATAGTAGCCCAGCGAATTGTTAATTTAACAAACATTACCTATCCAAAGTTGCCATGACACGGAAGATTAAAATACTATTACTCCTTCTATATTGCTGTCATGATCAGACAATTTCGTGATAGCTTCTTCAAAACTGCAAAAATTTGCAGATCTCACATTTGGCACTGGGTCTCATTTCGAGTTCATTTAATACGATCGAAACTGCATCCACAGTGGGGATTTAATTGACACTGAGTTGACACTCTACCGAATATACTTACTGTATGATCCAATCTTTTCTCTTGTTGTATTTTAACCAAAATCTACAAGTTATAATTCCAATTCCCTAATGTTTGATTCAACAAGGACAGCAGTTCAAAATTCCTAGTCTTAGTTTTGTTTGAGTCAGCATTCCAACCATTTGATATCTAATTTTGGAATTTATATTTGAGCTTGCAGCAATATTATGCAATGCTACGGAGCTTTGACCCGATCAGATGACGGTCAAGATGGTCAACTTTCTTGTAAAGAATCCAATTAGTTTCTAAATCATTCAATAAATTAGAAATACCCTGAGAGATCAGCCGCAGAGATATTTCGTGCTGAGATTGTCCCGTAATCAGTTGAAGTTACATCAGTCTTTATAAACGAAGCTTTCTTTCAGATCATAGACACTTAGCACACATTGATTAGTCTATCAAAGCGGTGAAAAAATGTAAAACAAATGTCGAGCTGAGATAAGGCTTTCATGGAAGTCCTCAAAATTAAAACCCAGACGAAAGCAATTCACAGAAGATTTGTGAGTAAAGGGGAAGCCGTCCGAGAATAATACCTCTGCTTTCACTCAGGCAAGACATTTCTTTGAAGAAAGCGCTGAGAAATATTTGTTGTTCGCACGCTTTGCTGAAATCTTCTTAACTTGTATCGGCAAGTAAATCAGACAATTATGATCATAAGTTCTTTACATGAGCGATTAGTGTCCTTGTAAAATGGATCATTGTAAATAAACTTGTGTTGGCACAGAAAATCAATTTTCAATGTTTATTTGATCTTTTTTACCACTCTTATTGCTAACATTCTAATGTATATTATGTGTGGAATAGAGTCAAACAAAAAGCAAAAAATCTTTCTATGAAAACACTGTGCCATGTCTTTACGGAACTTTGTTGAAAATGACAAATAACAATATCACTACATAAAAATGAAAGCAATTTCATGTGCTTAACAACCAATGTCTTCTTGCGACTTAGAGAGAGTATATTTAGAAAAATGAATTCATTCAAAATTCCTGGGAGAGAACACAATGTCCAAGGAGACATTAAGATTGACAAAAACTGTTGCTTTTGTCTAACGTTTAAATAATCATGTTGTCAAATTTAATGCTTATATGTTTGCGTAGTTTTTCACCCTCAGTCTTCCAGACACAGTTAATTAATATGTCTACTTTTAGAAGTAGCATATCACTTCTTAAAAGTATCTTAATTAACTCCAGTTGAGTGTTGCTAAACATCATTCTCTCTCTCTCTCTCTCGATTTCTAACAAGAAATTAGAAGGTGATTTGCATCTTTCGCTGTTAAAACCTGTGAACTCTTGATTAGGAAAACACATTCATCATATTTATTTATTTTGTAATGGTGGTGGGACAGAGATGGCTGAGAATCATCATTAAAATTGATCATAATCCCTCAAGTTTTGATGTCCTAGTTTGAGCAATATATTGCATATCTAGTTTGAGTAATAACAGAGATGTAAGTGTTGCTGCATTAAATCATCGGTGTGCATATAATGATTTTTCTGTGTTCACAGCAATGTGCACTTATCCAGAAAGTGATAGTATGAGATTTTCGATAGCAAATGATCTATTCAATGCAGGTATTTCTCACTTTCTTTTTCTGACTTTTGAGATTTCTCAGATCATGAAAGTATGCACCTGGTTCCGAATCATTCCTCAAGTGAACAGGATATATTTTGTGGATGTGTCCGATAAAGATAAAGTGCAATTGGGATATTTATCTTCCAGTGGAAGTTGTTTTCTAGATTACCAGTTTTCTCACCCAGAGGTACTCGTACTAGCAAGTTCGCTTTCAAAACTGTATACTCCATGGTATTAGGTACCCAGTACGTTCCACAACGTTGTGTGAATGTCGTAAAAATTGTTCGTTGCAAAGAAACATGAAGGAATCCGGTGCTATTTCTAACAGAGTATTGTTTCCCGCGCATACATGCATGTTGGACCTGCTTGTAAGTGATAACATGAAAGCTATGAAATGAAGTCTACATACCTCACCGCCTGTTTGCTTCATTGTGCGCCGGTGTTATAATGCATCAACATTTACGTCTCTGCTAAGTTTACTATAAAAGAACTTCGGCAAGTTTTTCTCGATTTACATTGAAGTAAAATAATAATTAGCGAGCTTTCACGTAAGCTTGTCACTGGTCACCTAGCACGAATGCAGAATGTGAGACACCGCTGTACATAATAGAGACTAAGATATTAAAGATTGTGACTAAGACTGAAACATTAATGCATGTTGTAAAGCATAGCGTGTCGAGCAAAGCTTCAGCATGAATAGTTTCCGGCGCAGCCTCATGTAAACAACATTTGGATTTCCTAGATAGCAATTGTGACGGATTTGATGCTTTCAATGCAAACATTTAATCTGCATGTTGACCTATTAAGAAGGGATTTGCATCAAGTAGAAACTCACATCAATTAAAAACAATTTTAAATCAAAAACGTCTGTTGAACAAAAGGAGTCAATCATATTGAATATAAAATTAAAACATGGTAAAAGTCATATTTGAGGCATCAACAGCGCAAGGCCTACATCTGTGAGTCTTTTGAGTTACGTTTGAATGTAGTTTTCATCGGTTGAAATCTCACCACTGCAAGCAATATGTAATTAAATGATAGTGGTCTAATGCTTTGTACGAAATCAAATATGACTTAGGGCGGTCATCCCTCATTCGTCGGACATTCACTTTATTTGCATATACAATTCAAGTCGACCATCATAAAGGGATATTTTGTACAATATGTGAACCAGATACACTGAGCGTCATCAATTTTGCAACAACTGAAAATCTGATAAATTTGATAAGATTTAACGTGTATTTGCAGCATCCAGGATAACGCAATCCTGCTAGCCGCTTCTGCTGTTCATTGCAGCTTTGCAGACGAATATGTAGACTCACTCTAAGTTAACAGAGCGCATCCTACCGAATGAGGCAATATGTTCTCAATCCCGTTCTTGCATGTAAATTCCCACCCGTAATGATTGTACGATGATCATTTAAGGACACAGTCTTTCAGCCTGTTTCATCGAGCAGTCATGAATCGTCGCAAAATCAGGGGATTATCAATCGTCGTCTGGAGGCTCTTTTCAAAAATTGTAAATTCACCCACAGAGGTCACAAAATTCACGTGACCATCCATGAATGTTGAGCTTTTAAGTTTTTCACATTATTTCCGACGTTATCAGTTTCTGAGTTTCATTACCATATGGCTAACTATCGAAGCGACTCCTCAAAATCAATTCAAATCAAAAGCCAATCCCCATATCAACTAATATACCAAAAGTAGCCAAGACTTCTTCGATATTGTGCAGGGCATCTAAAAAGTCAAACTTGTGATATGATTTCGAGGTAGTTCTATTCTTCCCCCTCCATCTTTTTCAATTTTTCTAAATTCATCGAAATTCGTCAAAATTGGACAGTCACATTGGATTTAAAAAAGACTTGATCTGTCACTAGGTGACAGTGCAGCACCACGGGGAAGTCTTACTTGAACCCTGGAATAAAGGATTGGTCCATTGGATACTCAGTTAGAATACAGGATACAGCTGTGATCATGAACTTCGTGGAATTGTCGTCTACAATGAAAGACAAAGTAAGCGCTCTAAATTTTCTACAAAACAGAGGAATTTTACGCACTCAACGCTTTTGCCACGGTACACGGTACAGACACTGCACTTAGGAGCAAGAGAAGTTCGTTGACGATGCAATAATCGCACAACACACAACAAAAATGTGGAGGGGGGAAGAATAGAAGTACCGATTTCGATTGTTGGCAATGTTACTGATAGGGTAGATGAGGATTGATGTAGGGAGTTTAAGTTTGCGCAAAACTTTTTCGAGAACTTTCGTATTCTACTTGTAAAGGGATTAGCTTTCATAGAATTTGAATAGATCTGAAGGATTACAATAGTTCGTAGCAAAGCAATCACTCGGCAAGGATGTGAAAAGCTTAAAAGCTCAACCTTTATGGATGGGCGGGTGAATTTTGTGACTTCTTTGGGTGAATTAACCAATTTTGAAAATAGACGCCAGACGACGATTGAAAAGCCCCTGATTTCGCGACGATTCATGAGCGCTCGATGCTCGAGGGGGGAATTTAATAATAATAATAATAACTGTATATTTATAGAGCGCCATTACTGGGTGGGGGGAAAGACCTTGGTTGAGCGTGGCTGGACTGTAGGGTAGCGCCTTCAGCCCTCTGAAATGGTCACATGTGCTCGGGTCATCAGCCGACTTGTTGCCTCCTCGTGGTCCCCCCTGGGTAACGCCAACAACAGCGGCTCACTGGCGAGTGAAGGACGCCAGCCTAAAATAACTCTTGCTCGGATAGATGGAGTTCGTCAGTCAGTGAAGGCAGTCCATCTAGGAGAAGGCTAACTCCGAAGTCAAATTGCCGCTCCCAGCTATGGGCAAATAGCACCCGGCGTGATGACACGTCTAAGGTCACCTGACCATGTCATCGAGCCTGCGCGGGGCCAACTACCCAGGCAGGCGAACTAGCCACAGTTACGAATGCCGCAAACAGATACACCCGAAATTTCTACAATGGTAATGGACTCAGGACCGACAACGGATTGCGCTTTTTTGGATACTGGGACAGAAATCAAAATAGGAACTTGGAACGTATTAACTCTTCGTCAGCTTGGAGCCACCGAACTTTTAATGAGAGAAATGAGAAGGTACAACATCACTATGGCAGGATTGTGTGAAACACGACTGACTGGTAGCGGAGAAACCTTGGTAGACGGCTATACGCTGTTGTGGTCTGGCCATGAGTCGCATGGTCGTCGGGGAGTGGCCCTTGCTCTATCCTCCCAAGCCCGCAATGCCCTTCTTGGCTGGCAGCCAGTTAGTGATAGAATTCTCATGGCGCATTTCAGGCATCGGTTTGGCAAGATGTCAGTCATCGTTGCCTATGCACCAACTGAAGTTGCCGATGACGACGTTAAAGACGAATACTACAATCAACTCGAAGCGATATCAGCCACAGTGCCCCCGCATGATATTTGTATCTTTCTTACTGATGCGAATCCCACCATCGGTGAAGACGCGCGGACAATCTGGCCAGGAACAGTAGGCAATGTGCATATTGACCAGACAACAAACGACAACGGCTCAAGATTCCTCGACATGTGCCAAACAAATGGTCTTTGACGCAGAATCCATCACTGGACTTGGTATAGCAATGACGGACATACCAAAAAAGCCATTGATCACATTGCCGTCTCACGACGATGGCGCAGTTCAGTTACAAAATGTAAAGTGTTTAGAGGAGCACACTTTGGAAACACTGATCACCGACTGCTTGTCATGACGATGCGTGTGCGAATCAAAGCAGGCCAAATAAAGAGGTGTGATATCAGATTCGACGCAACAAAGCTTAAGGATCCTGAGATTGCTGAGAACTTCTCGATTGAAATAACAAATCGTTATACTGTTCTTGCTAACCTCGATCACGGAAATTCGGAAACGTTTAAGTCGGAGATTCAAAACGCAGCAGCTGCTATTCTTCGTAAAGAAAGAGCGCCACCGCGACGCCCTTGGATCTCACCGGAATCTCTCGACCTACTTGAAAAGAGACGAAAGGCCAAACTCAATAGGAACATCCAAGAGTTTCGTCGGCTCAATCGACTCAGGAATTTGTCACTGAAAGAGGAAAAAGAAAGATACTGGAGTGACAAGGCAGACGCCCTCGAGACCGCTTCGGCCAGAAATGACACTGCCGCGGTCTATCGACTACTCCGTGACCTTCGCGATGAACCGACGACTAAAATCACACAGATTAAGAACAGGCATGGAGAAGTCCTTACAAGCAAAGAAGAGTGCCTCAACCAATGGAAAGAGCAGTTCAGCGATCTTCTCAATCGTACGTCCAGACAGACCGATTTGACACTGCTCAACGCGGCTGACAATCCCTTACCTTCTCCAAGGTGCAACACAGATTGCATTTCCACATCAGAAGTAAAGCTGCAACTGAAAAGGCTTCACAACAAAAGAGCACCCGGTATATCACAGCAGAAATCCTCAAGCATGGAAGCGACTGCATGATCCAATGGCTCACTGACGTCTTCAACGCTCCGTGGGAAAATGAGTCCATTCCGGAAGATTGGATGAAGGGCGTGATCCTCCCATTCTGGAAGAGAAAATGCGACGCTCGAGTATGCTCTAACTATCGTGGCATCACTCTTCTGTCAGTACCAGGGAAACTGTTCACCAGTAATCAACCGTGCAAAGGTAGCCATGCATCATCACCGCTGTCCCCAACAAGCTGGCTTTATGCGTGGACGTGGTACGAGTAATCAAATAGCGAGTGTACGACTGCTGATCGAAAAGGCGCACGAGTATCATCGTGGAAGAAATCTGTGCATCGCATTTATGGATCTTAAGGCTGCGTTTGATTCTGCTGATAGAAATGCAATCTGGCTGATTCTTCGCTCAATCAGTGTACCCGAAAAGATCATTCGGCTTCTACAACTCCTGCATTCAGACTCCCATATCTGCGTTGGGGTCAATGGGGAAGATTCAACTTGGTTCCAAACTGAAAGTGGCGTAAGACAAGGTTGCACAGCTGTACCAGAATTGTTCAATTGTCTTATTGATTACCTAATGAAGAAAGTTGACAGATGATTCATGAGAAGAGTTACGATTCCGTCTTTGTAAGCTATCGACCAAATCTCAACAGAAAAAAATCCAGTCGGCATGCCAAAATAAGTCAATTACTAAAAGTCAACAAATTTAATTTTTTTGAAGCGATGATCGACATTTTGTGCGCCGAGCCGCTGACTGCGTTGAGATTTGGTCCATGGTTGAGTTTAAATGTTCCTCTTACTCTGAAGCCTCCGTACCTCAAAGATTAAGTCAATCGGGCGTCTGGTTCAAAAGTTGCAAGTGCTTACTTGGCGCAAAAAGTCAACACATGACGGAAATTCTGAACCTATAAATGTTTTTTAACTTTTGAGGGGCCTAATGAAAAACGTCAGACAACTCTCAAAAGATCAGATGGCATACTGATGCCTAAAACAGCATTTCCTTATTGAAAAGATAGACTGTTTGTATTTTGCGTGCCCACCATATCAGGACCTTCTTTTAGTAAGAGTTCCTATTTTAGGCTA
>CAJQUW010015653.1:0-126483 GCA_907163375.1 Prostheceraeus crozeri | reverse complement strand
TACTTATCTACGTGTAGCAATAATTGTTGACCTTGGACCATTCAGAGCACAGATCCCATATCTGTGATTCAGAGTAAAGCATAATCGGAAAATTACCTTAATTTCAATTCAAGATAGTGGCACATCATTTATCACATTCTGTCCACAGTAGGACAAGCAAGCAAGTCCTCATCAGGGCCATAAGATTAACAATCATTTGAGCTGCTTGACTTTTATTTTACTATGCTGCAGTGGAATTCGGCTAATAAAGCCACCTGTCAGATCAGACTATACAGATGCGTGCAAGCATTCGATTAGAGCGCCTGCTATCTATCCGACAATAATTCCAAAATTCTAAAGCGACGTGTTTATCATGTTATGCCGTTTTCTATCATTATAAAATTGCAATAATCTCCTAGTTAAAAGTATATATTTTGAAATATGCAAAATGATGTGTGCTGAAAACCGCAGTTAATATGACAATAAATCATTTAACTGCATTCCTATGTAAAAACAAAATGGAGAATGGACAGAAAAAAAATCTTATTGTCGGTTGCACTCTTTAATTGTTACTCATCCAAACTTAACCCCATTACTACTTTTAAACTTAACCCTATAACCCTATCTGACCTAGGGTTTCTAAACAGGTATATGACCGTGGGCGAATTCTGACCTATCTCAGATGTGCAACGCAAAAAATGATCATATGTTCTTCAATCCATTATATGTTGCTTACATTGTACAAATCATTAGGTTTTAATTTCGATATTCAAGCGATTCTTCAAACTGAATTCAAATTTCCAACTTAGTCCGGCATTCAAAGTTTAAGATTTCATGTTATCAAAAATTATAGCAATTTTATTTCCCTCTCCGTTGATGCAATTGCACATGGTTATCAGAAGATACAGACAGGTGGTGGTAGTTTATTTGGAATTCATGAGCACAGTTAAGTCAGAGCTTTAGAATAGTAGTACTGAGTGTAGCATACAAGCTGGAATTCGGCCTCTTTTGTCAACGAGCTTTGATTTTCCTCAAATCATTCGTTTTCTTTTATCCCTCTCCATGTTTCAATTTAAGGCATATTTTGCATCGTACATCTTTTCATAGCCGGTATCAGAAGCTGGAGACTGTCTTATTTTATTTTTAGAGATTGGAAGAGCCAAGTCAATTGGTGGAATTAGTAATTGTTATTAGTGTAATTATTGATAAATGCTACCAATTTATTTGGCTCTTTCCAATCTCTAAGAATAAAATTTCTACCCAAAGAATATTCCTAATTGGAGACTGTCTATTGACAATGGACTATGAAACGTCGATTCATTGAATTAAAATACTTTCAAGATTCATAATATCATGTATATATGTACAGTGTGCATGTCTTAGTTGCATGCGAATGCATGTACATTTACATGTATGCATGTATATATCAACTAGATAAGATTTAGATCTTAGAATTTATTACGAGACTGATGCAGTCAACAAAACTTAGCAACTGTTTGAAGCAACTGTAAAAAGTGCACTGCGCACTAAACCTGACTAAGATAATGTCAAAAATTACTTCATTATCAGTGCGGTGTTTTGATTCTTAGCATAATCGGCAGGAAGAATATTAATGTCCCAGAAGCTGTCCAGCAACTGCTCCCGAGAACGGAAAGTGACTTTTAATCTTCATTTATTATCCTTTTGGGTGCACTTTACACGAAGCTATTCGTACCGAAACACAACATTCATTCCATTCAGAATCGAATGAAGTGAATTGTCAGATCACTCCCTTCACTAACATATCACATTTCCTAATTTAGATAACACATTTTTTGTTGATATTTTTGCTTTCATTAATTTTTTATATTTGGTGCTGATGTAATTCTTCATTCCATTCGTAAAATGTTTTTTAATCATGCACTCTTGTTTTAATTTCTTCCTCATGCCTTATTTTCATTTTGCTGTCTTTCATCATCATTCTTCCACGCGCAATTATTCCTCCTCTTATTTCTTCATGACCAGGAATATTGCAAAGTGCCTGGTTAGCTCTCCATCATTCTTTTCTTCGTGACGACTTTCTGTCGCTCTCCATTTGTCGTCTCGCTTCAAGTTTTTGCCAGATGTTGAAATTGCAGATATATTGACTTAATGGGATCGGATTCCGATTGTTCCCGTCAATGCGATCCTCTTCCAATTCTTCCCGTCAATGCGATCGTCTTCCAATTCTTCAAGTCAATGCGATCGTCTTCCGATTCTTCAAGTCAATGCGATCCTCTTCCGATTGTTTCCGTCAATGTGATCGTCTTCCGATTGTTTCCGTCAATGTGATCGTCTTCCGATTGTTTCCGTCAATGTGATCGTCTTCCAATTCTTCAAGTCAATGCGATCCTCTTCCGATTGTTCCCGTCAATGCGATCGTCATCCAATTCTTCAAGTCAATGCGATCGTCTTCCAATTCTTCAAGTCAATGCGATCGTCTTCCGATTCTTCAAGTCAATGCGATCGTCTTCCGATTCTTCCCGTCAATGCGATCGTCTTCCGATTGTTTCCGTCAATGCGATCGTCTTCCAATTCTTCCCGTCAATGCGATCCTCTTCCGATTGTTCCCGTCAATGCGATCGTCATCCAATTCTTCAAGTCAATGCGATCGTCATCCAATTCTTCAAGTCAATGCGATCGTCTTCCGATTCTTCAAGTCAATGCGATCGTCTTCCGATTGTTCCCGTCAATGCGATCGTCTTCCAATTCTTTCCGTCAATGCGATCCGATTCCAATTCTTCCCGTCAATGCGATCGTCTTCCGATTGTTCCCGTCAATGCGATCGTCTTCCAAGTCTTTCCGTCAATGCGATCCGATTCCAATTCTTCCCGTCAATGCGATCGTCTTCCAATTCTTCAAGTCAATGCGATCCTCTTCCGATTGTTCCCGTCAATGCGATCGTCTTCCAATTCTTCAAGTCAATGCGATCGTCTTCCGATTGTTCCCGTCAATGCGATCGTCTTCCAATTCTTCAAGTCAATGCGATCGTCTTCCGATTGTTCCCAGCAATGGGATCTGGATCTCATGTCGAACCAGCACCACAGAAGATTGACAATTTGACAGTTTTTGTAGATCTTACGCTGAACTTCCGCGAACTGTGGAATTTTGTCAGAGTTTTTAAGGATCTCTTCCAGCCCCGGAATCGAGATGAAGAGACGGGAAACGAGGAAGTAAGAACTAAGTAAGTATACGTAACTTCCACGGAAGAATGGAAATTCTATGCTATGCTATTCCTGTCACTCATTGAAGATTTTCCGTCGGCACCATCAAGCTCAGAAGCATTTTTCAGGGTAGAGGGACGTCAGCGAAATTGTTCACACCTAAAGATCGGTTTTGAGATTGTGGTCCCTAATGGTGGAATTGACCTCTCTGAATCGAATGGTGGTGATCCCGAGTCTATCCGAGGGTAGCATGAAGAGGCATCAATTCAATGCCATTCATCTCAAATGGAACTTTGTTACTTTGTTTCGTGCCTTCTTATGATAAAGCTCATGATAAACCTTGATGTTCCAGCAATGAATAATTGTGCGGGTTTCACATAACAACTTGAGACTTCAGTTTCAATTTCGGGACATATGATATGATTGTTCTTGCGTAAGGGTGCACTTTTATTGAATTGAATGCATTGCTGGTACGGAAATGCACCAAACCTTGTGATGATTCCAACTTATAGAGATCTCTTTCTGCATGTGTAGCTACTTCGCAGCCTGCCTCCTGTCCTGCGGAATATGTTCGGTTGCCACTGGCATTTATTATATCGGATTTTACGACAGCCTTATCATCTTTTTTCAATATACATCTCAACACTTCCGCGATGCTAATGGGTCGGGTTCCTGGTGATTTATGAAGAAATATGAGTCTGCATGCTTTTACTGCTTCTGTGCTTCCAGGGTCTCTGATTATTTCAACACACAATCCACGAGCCTTCAAAGCTATTGCATGGCCAAAATCATCTCCTGCAGATCCATAGACAGAGTTGCCTTCCCAATTTCTTCCAGCACACTTTCTGATCAAGTCCGCAATGATTTCATCAAATATGATGGGATTGATTTGTTGATGTGGTCCATGTAAAGTCATTACTTAGTTGAATGGACAACCTTAGAGGTGTTTTCTCTGAAGGATTAAAGGATTACATGATTTCCTTTACATACCTTACAACGTAATTAACTTAGTGTTGAGAAGCGGGTACTATCTAATTCTAAGTAGATCTAAGTAGAATATACATACGTGGCTTTAAAGCATTGGGAAGAGCTGAGTAAAACAAATAAGGAGCTGCATTCCGCTTACTGCCGCAAATCAGCTCATACTGCAGCCTGCCAATGAGCCAATAGAAACAATCTGACCGACTTCAAACATTTATACAGTCATACTTATGGAATAAGATGCGGTGTGGACACTTCATATTTGTTAATCCAATAACTATGAAACGTTGACAATATTCCTCTCCTAGGGAACTATATGAAAAGCTGTTTATTTCAATACAAACGGTTAATCCATTGAATCTGTTGAGAGACGCAGTGTCGCGAAAATATCATTCATTGTTATGAAGACAAAGATTTCATTCTGCTTCAGTTAGTTTCGATCTCAGGTTGAAATGTTTACAATATGTATTTGTCTCCTCACAAATTTTGAAAATATTAATCGATTTGAGACATCACTTGAAAGTATTGCTCGCGGAGCTGGCTCTTTTCAATCATTTTTGATGTTTTCTTTCAATTACCTTTTATATCAACGACAAAATGATGGTATCAGAAATGATTGTCATCATTGTGAACAATGGTGTATTTCCTTTATCCATCGACATATGCTTATCTCCCGCTTTATCTTTTAAGTGGGGGTAATATTGAGACTTTTAATTGTCGTTCCAAAAATTGTAATTGTCTCAATTATACTTAGTAATAGATCAACAATTATTGCCGAAATTGGCGAAAAAATATAAACAGATCGCACAAGACCTCAAATTTTTGGGATGTTTTGGCACTCATGTGGATACCATGCATGTAAGTAGAGTGAAACTTTGACCATAACACATTGATCATGTATCTAGGCTCCTTGAACCGCGGTTCCATGAGACGGCAAGAACGGCAAAGCTAAGAGAAATGAACAGCTCAAATGAAAGCATTCAGATAAACTTTTGCATACAGCACTGAATAAGTAGTAACCATCCTTCGGAATCAATGCCAATTGTTTGGTATCAAACTGAACGGCATCTTCGTCGGAAATTTCAGGGGTGTCAATAGCAATCGATCTGTTGCCAATCAAAACAACATTCTTGATTTCAGGGATGATCCGCAGAAGTCCAGGGGCCCAATAAGTTTGCAGCATGCATTTTTTATTTTTTTCAATTTGGGGCCCTTGAAATACGAATTCGCCCCCGTTACCTCATTCTCATCTCTGTGATTTACCACGTATCCTTCTGATATCTCATGAAATTGTCGAAACAGGCATGATCTGTCTAGTCACGATCCTGCACTTCGTTGTGTAGTAACGCTGTATTTTCGTCGTGTAGAAAATTTTGATGCTTCAACTTCATGAAGCGATAACGGCCTATCGTTGATTACAGCAACTTGAATTAGCCCTAAAGCTGGCAAATTCAAAAAAATAAGATTTGTGATAAACATTTTGAAAATATGTGCTGCTCCGAGACAATGTAGCGGCAACATCACCTTGATAAATATGGGCAGACACATCAAGCATGCAGTTGAGGAATGGAAATAATAATAGTAAGCGCTTTATTTCAGAAGAAACAATACATGGAATCTCCAATGAGAATCGGGGAGATTGTGAGAAGTTGAAGTCGTGCTGACATCATTTGACAAAAGCAAAGCTCAAAGACAAAGTTTTAACGAGAGTTATTGAAAATCACAGAGCACGATGGCACGAATCCACTTAGCCTTCGCGCTGTCATTACTTGTGGTAATACTTGTGGCCCGCGTCTTGTCCATTCCTTGATGTCGTCAGTCCATCTTCCTCTCGATCGATCCCTCAATCTGCTTCCTTCAATCCTGCCATCCAATACGTGTATTGAAATGGTCTGGGCTCTGATGACATGGCCAAAGTATTGCAACTTGCGCTTTCTGATCGTTGATAGCAGTTGTCTTTCTGTTCCTACCTCAGATAGCACTGACTGGTTTGTGCGATGGTGGGTCCAGTGTACAACTAACAGACGCCGATAGCACATCATTTCAAAAGCCTGGATGCGATTGATGTCGTCTACGCGTAGGGTCCAAGTCTCGCATCCATATAATGCAGCAGACCAGACAAGCGTGCGTAACAAATCGAGCTTTAAAGGTTTTAAGAGTGCACAGTTCTTCCATAGCGTACTGAGAGACCTAAGAGGGTTGTTCGTGCTACTCCCAAGCGCACCCCGATTTCCTGCGAGGTATCTGCTGACTGATAAATGTAGGATCCGAGGTACTTGAACTTCTCTACTTGTTCCAGTCGTTCTCCTCGGCAACGAATATTCAGATCGACATGATCTCCGGTTGCTGCCATTATCTTAGTACTTATTTCCAGATTTAGGTCGCTGGAAACCGTATCAACTTCGTTCAGTAAGACCTGTATATCAGCAGGAGAAGTTGCAATAAGAACAATATCATCAGCATAGCGGAGATTGTTTGTGTTCTGTCCGCATGCGGTCACGCCAATTTCTGTGAGCTCATCCACTGAAAGTCTCATAACTTCCTCAGAGTAGAAGTTGAAGAGCATAGGAGAAACTAGACAGCTCTGTATGACGCCTTTCTTAATGGGGAACCACTCAGATGTTTCATTTTCAGCTCTGACTACAGCTTGTTGCCGGCGATAAAGATTCGACAATGTGTAAACGACCAATCCAGGCACACCCATTTTGAGCAAGATGTTCCACAATTCCGAGTGACACACTGAATTAAGCGCCTTCTTGTAATCGCCATTGTCATTACCAACACAAAAATAATAGCTTTGGTAGAGGGTCTTATGTAATGTAAGATGTAATGTAAAGATGTGTAAAGATGTAATGTAGATCAACTAAATAGTTGAGTTTGGATGAATCTGTATTATTATTGATTTTGCTTAACGACTTCGAATTTCTCTTCACTAGCACGGTGAAGTGGTACTGCCTTTAAGCGGCAGACAGATAATTTTTTGATCATGAGAATTCAAGGAATTTGGAGGATGGATTAAATTAAATCATTTTACTTATTTTTTCATCGCGTAATCAGTAGCCTCCCATGTTGATTGATGTCACTTTCATTGGAATTCCATTTGAAAAGAAATTACTGATTTTAAAGGAGATTAATCTGACAGCTGTGCTGAAAATGTCATACTTTCATTTTGCAATTCACTTAAGTTCAATGCAAATCGTTGTCATGGCCCCTGCTTTCCTGAAGAAAAGATATGGCAGCATTCCATCTATAAAAAAAATTATTTGAAGCTTTTCGTGTTATTCATGGTGTACATGATTTCTTTTCAGATGAAAAATCGGGTGTCCGCTGAATCTGTTCTAATCCTCCTTCGAACAGAAGATTATGAAGAGATTTACTGTCAGGTAACAAATTTCCTCGTCAACATTATAGACACGCACAAGCTGTTTTGTGCTTTACAAGTACTTTTAATGACAATTCCCGGCTGTTAGATGTCTGACGATTTGCTATGCCCATAATCTCACTGTATAGTCTTTCTCATTGGGATTCTCTGAATCAGGTATTATCAACATGTGATTTCGTGCGTCACTGATTTGCATGTCTAGAGGGTGATCTTCACCTACAACTGAGCAAAAATTAGCATAAAATTTCGCAGTTGTGTGCACTGCAGGTTGCTTTTTATAAGTCGAAATTTCAACAACGAACTCTCACCCGAGTTAGGTTGCAAACCTTAAGTGTTTACATCGGATTTATGTTTTTATTAATTTTTGTTCTGAAACACGAACTGTATCTAAAGTTCAATAAAGAAAAGGGAAAATTGTGAACCATTGAAGTTATACACAAGGCGCTCATAAAATGTTTTTGACAATCTTCCATTCATTCCACATTTGCCATTCATTCGAAAAATTCATCACGAAGAAAAAGTCGAGTGCCATAATAAAAATTACTGTCACACGACCGAAGTCTTGTGAATCAGCGATGGAACTGGGTCACGGTTGCGTGACTTGGTGACCCGAGATCTTTGTTTCTATTTATTTTAGTTGCATGTTGAATTTGGGGAAAAAAGAAGGCAACTCATGGTTTACTAAACTTAGTCAGCTTATAGTGATCTTTATGACAGTAAGCAATGGCTACATGTCAGGGACCCCCAAGCAGATTTACGAAAGTTCAAAACGGCGTGTGTTGTATTGGCCTCATTGCCTTGTGGTTGTGCTTCATGGTTAATAATAATGGAGTTCTTGGTGTATTGAGCCTTAACATTTGACTCCTTGAAATAATCCTTGGCTCCGCAATCTGATGAAAATCTTCCGTCTCATTTATAAATATATCCTGATGGATGCTGCTTCTACATAGCAATGTAGAGGTGATAATGCCCTAAAATATCACCATTGGCATCTACAGTTATTACTAGTGCCATACTCATGACCTCCACCTAACTAGCTATTGATGTGACCAAAATGTTTCATAGCCAACTTGGTGGATACTACTATTTATCAACTCACTCTCGTGTTGGTCATGAAACGCTGTATTCCTGTAACAAGTACGATAAAATAGATAACTACGGGTACTATAGAAATTAACAAAACAACGAAAATAAAAAACCTGCTCTGACACAGCTTCAAACTCCTAGAGCGAATAATTAATAGGAGGTTGAGAGTGTGCACGAATGTACGAAACAACCAGTTTGGATTCCGACCTGGATATAGCACCACAGATCCCTTGTTTGTAATGCGTACGGTTATGGAGAACCTGAGAGAGGGAAACGAGCCTTTCAGGGCAGTTTTTGTGGATTTAGAAAAAGCGTACGACTCTGTTCCTCGAGCATTGTTGTTCAACTGTTTGAGAAGGAAAGGAGTGCCGGAGGTGTATGTAACTCTGATTCGGGAAATGTATCGAGAAACCCTAGCAATTGTGAAAACCAAGCATGGTTGCACTCCACCTTTTGAGGTCACTGTTGGGCTGCACCAGGGATCGGCGTTGAGTCCATATCTCTTCCTACTGGTCTTGGATGTGATAACTGGGCATCTGGAGAGCAGTCCGCCAAAAAGAAATGCTCTACGCTGACGATCTGGTGATTTGTGGCGATTCTAAAACAATGGTAGAAAGCAGGCTGGAGTTGTGGCGCAATGCCCTGGAAGGTAATGGTCTCAGAATTAGCAGAAGTACGAGTGAATACCTCTCCACCGCTGCGAACGATGAAGAAATCCAAGTGGATGGAGCCTCGCTCCCATCAGTTAAGAAGTTCAAGTATCTTGGTTCACTCTTAGACGTAACATCATCTTGCGAGCAGGACATCAAAAACCGCATACAAACAGGATGGAAAAGTTGGAGACAAGTGACAGGAGTTATCTACGACAAAGGAGTTCCTCTCAAGCTAAAATCAAAGATCTACCAGGCTATGATACGACCGGCAATGACCTATGGAGGAGAGGTCGTTGAGTTGGGCACCAAGGAAGAAAGATACGCAAAGGCTGATGGTGACGGAAATGAAGATGCTCAGGCGATGTCAAGGTTTAACCCTCCGGGACCGAGTTAAGAATGAAGAGATTCGACGCAAGATGAGCATCCCATCCATCGATAGATTCATGGAGTACAAGCGGCTTGCATGGTACGGACACGTCAGAAGAAGACCGGACGATCATATAACCCAAACAGCACTGCACCAATCGATATCTGGCAGACGAAGAAGAGGTCGTCCACCCCTATCATGGAAAAGGGTCATAGAAAAAGATCTGGAGAGAAAAGGCATAACTCATAATCTGGCCCTCGATCGAGTAAAATGGAAGAGGACGATACGGCCCACCCTGGAGTAATTTGGGATTGGTGGTCGGTAAAGGTGAGCAACGAAAATAATAAACCCGGCTCAAGATATTTGAACACTGACCCGATGACCCGGCTTAAAATAGCGCCCCAATCGACCCAATGACCCGGTGACCCGTTTCCATCGCTGTTATGAAATTCGACTTCACGCTCATGGTTAATAGGTGCTTCCTACTGATTTTGTCCTTTTGCCGTTATGAAGAATAGACCATTCTGTCAGTTATCAGGAGCGATAAGAAAATGTTATTTTAGCTGCCATATGAGCAGGATCTGCTCATTTTCCTAAATAACGGCTCCATGAAAAACTTATCTTTGTTGTGGAGTATTCAGAGCCGAATATCTACTTGCGTCTCACATTGTAAATCTGTAAATGCTATCTGTATATCGCATCAATAAATCAAAGTATCAATAATTCAGCTTTGACAGATTTAATGTGCCACGCACATTTCTTGAATTCATCGTGTCTGGTATGAGTATTATCAATGATAAGTAAAGCCTGATGCGCATTGGCTGCAGTTTGCAGTTCGTCGTCAGACATTCGCAGCTCGTCGCATGCTCATATTTCATATTTTGAACTACAAGTGACTGAATCCAAATTCTAAGCGATGACGTGCGAGTTTCAGTTAATGCACCTAGCGGTTATTCAAATTTCAAATAGACTTGGATCGAAATTTCCACATGTTAATGTCAGCTACGTATAGAGTGAATAAAGAAGATACATTGTTATCAGTGAGACATGATTGGTTAACGAAGGTTACCTTGATTCTTGATTGCAACAAAATATGGCACTTTAATCATCAATTAGATTTTTCAATTAGTACATTATCCATAATTGCATCAGACTTGATGCTGAATCGAACAGCGTCGTTCAAAGTTGTGTTTTCAAATGAAGTCGACAACAGACAGGGTTTAGCGACGTTTGAACGACATCATTTATGAGATGCAATGTCAAGGATGCATTGTGGAGATGTCTTTACAGTGAGCTGTGAACTGCTGCTGATGTGCATCAAGTTTAACAAATGACAAAATATTAATATAATTAATAATTCGAAGTTTTCCATCTGCAGTGCAGTTAGCACTTGATGACTTCTCGTGCACAGATTAACCATGTTTTCATTGCCTGCGAATTAAGAATAGATAGAATGGTTGTGCCACAGAATCAGACAGGTCGTCTCTTCTTCTGTTTTACTAGAAGGGAAGCATTGGAACATGTGGCGCAAATGAAATGGCACTATGTGCTGACTAAATACCATAGCAATCGAACAATGAGCAGCCAGTTCAACATTAAACACGCCAAATTGTGCAAAGTTTCAATGACTTATCAATCGGATCATACAGCAAAGAGACACAGACGATGTCAAGTTCTTCAGAGAAGTTTGTGAACGTTTTTTCATGCGCCTGCTAACTTTTTTAAAAATGATCGGAAGGCCCAACATTATCGAGAAAACGTTTGGGCAATGATCTGAATTCTTCGAATCTGATGGAATCGAGGCGATCGGAGCATTTTGAAGGAATTCAGAGCAATCCGCAAGCGACGCATGACTATTTTTCCTATCTCTGTAAGGTATTAAAAATTTCTTTTTGCCCACCTATTAAGTTCCTGCATGTGCCATCTGTTTGAATCAGTTTGCACTTCTAGCAAAGTGATACGATTAAACAATCTAATTCTGTGGGTTGTGCAGCTTGTTTTGAGGTCATCGAGATATTCAGAATGTGCATCAAGCACGCACACGTCACACCGCACGGTGCCTCCAGCCCATAGAAATTGACAACAATAAAACCTCTAGAATGGAAGTTAAGCTTCATGCAATACACAAAATCGCACGCATTTTCACTTAGATACACTTGTCAACGGCTGTATCATTGGTTTTGAATCAGTCACATGCGTAAATGTAAGCTTTTAATTGGCTCTTCATGTCCCAACTTAGTTCCCTCGAATGTGCCGCGACCTTGAGTTCCATTCTAGTCTACTTCAGATAAACAATCTATTTCTATGCTTCAGCCGGCTTCGAGATTCTGCTATTTGATTCCGTCTTCGGCGGCATCGAATACCCGACAAATAGTGTGATTGGTCGACGGGTCGATGACCATTATAGAGGCGACAACTTATTGATGCGAGCAGATAAAGCAAAATTCTTAATATTGCATATCATCGATTAATTAATTGATTGTCTGTGCCATATTTGTCGGACCTCATATTGACCAATCAACTCAGCAGACCAACAGAATCAACGTACGTTGGAAGTTGCAACTGTCAGTCGATTGTGTAAATAAACTTGACGTCGGGATGTACCGAGGTTCATAGAGTTAATTTCATGAATACACATCCTAACAACATTCCTAAGTGATGATGAATAAAGAAGCAATACCACTCAGTACAGTTTACGGAGAGCACAATGTCAGAATGTCAAATCTTCGATCACTTTTCTTTGCTGGGAACGATCACAGACCTTTCATCGCCTCTTGTCTTGTCATCCTCGCTTCTTTGAGGTTGAGATCCAACCATGCGTCACTCGGTCTTCCTTTTTTTCTGTTTCCTTTCACCAATCTGGACATTGAGAATTTGGTAGTACATCTGGATTCTTAGTAATAACGTGCCCAAGCCATATCGGCTGTCTCTTGAGAATCACAGTTTTCAATTGTATGATATTTTGTTGAGTGAGCGACTTTTTCCACTTACAACTTCTGCATTTGTTGTATGCTGGCTGAAGCGGATGTTTGAGATCGTCCTGCAACACCGCATTTCAAAGCCATGAAGCTTCCATTGTTTTTGGTCTCATAAAGGCCACGTTTCGCATCCGCACAACATCACGCCTAGTACATAGCTTTCGAAAATTTTGATCTCGTAAGTAAAGTTCATACGGACTTCCATAATCTCCAAACGATGGAAGTTGAACTTAATGCCTGATGCAAGAATTTATGAGACGAAGAATTTGTCCAATAATCTACCTACATCAAGATACAGTTCTTCTGCACGGACGGCACGGGAAATTCTCAATTCCCAATTCATGGACAAATTGGTTTGACAACTACGGTCCAGTGCTTTTTATAAGCAGGGAATCCTGACATTGCTTTAAGTTATGATGAAAAGGACAATTCATCCTGAGAGGTCACAAACAAGGCATGAAATCTAAGAAGCTGTCAGACAAATTTTCTAAGACTTTAATAATGGCATATTACTTTTTCAAAGACTCCAAGATCCCCTATTCCAAAGTCATTTTGCATTGACATAATCGGAATTCAAGTATGCTTGCAAATCCATTTGATAAATGAGAATTAAAATACTTATCAAATTACTTACTAATATTTCAAACATGGTTACTTTTGGCCCACACTATGCTCCCTGTAAGGAGCGTGGAGGAGAGACATCATGAGTTGAAATATTAAACTAATCCAACCTCTACGGTTGACACGTCGACCTTAACGCAACAAATATAAAGAAGTGCTAAACATTTTGAGAATAAGTGTAGACCTAACTTATGTTTCAAACAAAATATTCTAGGTTGCTTGCCATTTTTGGTAATTGGTTTCGAAAGAACTGCCAAAAATGGTTCCACAAGGGTTTCACCGGCTCTGTGGCCTTGTGGTGCAGTCTTCGCTCTGCGCCCGGGTGACCTAGGTTCAATCATTGGTCAGATCAAACCTTGGACTTAAAATTAAGGCATTCTTGCGAACAATTCAGCACAAAGGAATGAGAATGGGATAAACACAATTCGGCCACATGAAGGGAAAGCCTCTTGCCTGATGTGCTTCCTAGTATAAACAAGGCTTATTTATTTACTTATTTCATGAAATATTCGAGGAAGCAATGTGTTATTCTAAGATGAAGTTCAATTTGGAAAGAAGCTGGGTGTTAATGTACATGATGTACACTCACATGATATCAAATACACGTGCGTCAAAAGGATTAAATCGTTTTTTGTTTTCGTTCAACTTACAATTCCTTTAATTTGAAATATTGAATTAGAAAATATTCATTGGGCTTGCAAAGAGCAAGTTTCTACAATGTTTAGGTTTAATTGATGCAATTTTTGGCAAAGAGCTTTGGCTAAAATGAAAGTATTAAAATTGCTGAAGTTCAGGTTGCGCACGCAAAATATCAAATTCCAAAACTCTCCTATCCAAAACATTTGGCATAATAAGAAGCCCGTTATTACATAATTATTTGTCACAAGCATCTCGACCGCTTCAACTTCAATGACACTTTTGATAGATAATGCTGCGGGTAAAATTCAGTTGCGAGTTTGGGGATGCGTTCATAAATGGCTGAATTTTCGTTCGATTTCTCAAATTTCGATTTGCTGTGGCAATCTGAAAGCAGAGATAGTCACCGGTTTTATGACAAGTTGGTCTGGAAGATTTACTATCAGTAATAAATCGCCTTGCCTACTGTCGTTCACAGAACTGAATTCAGTGGTAATCTAGTTGTTGGATGATGGACGAGCAATTACGGATACATTGAAACTATAAACTTCTGACAGTGAGAAAGCGCTTCTCATGCAAGTCACAATCTAGCTAGGGTTGAAATATATTTGAAGATAGAAATAAACTCGTCTTGTATCGAGGAAAACAGGTTTCTAAAATGTGTCTGTTTTTGATAATTTAAGACATAATCTCCAGCATTTTCTTTTTGGTCATGTTCAACAGATACACATACATGTTGACAGATAGAGAATTTACATTGTAGATAATGTGTTTTGAGTTATTTACACGTAACTGTGGTATATCTTCTCTCCGTTTGTTATGACAAATAATCTATTTATATAAATATGATTAACAGTAGATAGCACAAAATATTCAAAATTCTTATTATCGCTAAAGTATCAGTGATACAACTTCATTTCACTCCTCTCTATAATGTGTGTAGATTGGGGATATCTTGCCAACGTTTTGGATGTTTGTAAAGAGATGATTGTTAATTGGTGAGAAGTTAATAAATTCTGATGTGCAATTTAGGCGTCCTGGTACCCACTTTTCACATGTAAATTTCCTTTCCAGTTCCAACAATGAACTGATCTGTGATGATATCATTGATATGGTCAGACTTTGTTCCTCGGGTTGGTTTGGGGTTTGGAGCGGGCTATAGATCTATAGCTGAGTTCTTAGAGCAACAGGTCTACTCGTAGGTGACCTGTGTCGGTCCTGGACAACATCCTTGGGATGCAACGTTGTTTCATTTCATTCAAATTGCAAATTACTTGTATTTTCATGTATAGCAATTAGACTTCTGATAAAGATTTTGGATGCCATTCAAAAAAATCAAAATTTGCTGAACTATATTCAGCGATAAGTAATTATTATTAACTGGTCATGCTAGCTCAGTAGCAGATCGCGTGTAGATATGAGATGTCAACGAACCGAATTTAATGATAATATTCAATTTTTGTCAACTTAGATTAGCAATTTGTGTGAACTTGAAACACCTCTAGGCATTCGGCGTTATAATTATGAGACGAAATTTGTTGAGAAACTTCATATTAATCAATCAGTTCTTTTCAATTCCCCTTGAGTATCATTTGTTTCATTAAGTTGCTATGTTATCACATTCAACTATATAATGTTTCTATTTTCAGATTGTCAACGAAGAAATTGTTGAGCCGGAAATTCTGTTCAGTGTAAGCTAAAGATTTGTGTTAAGATTTATGAATGCTTTTGTTAAGATAACCAAAAAAAGTTTTTCTCAAATATTTTGCCAATAGCATCCTGCTTCAGTAGATGCCACCGTTCTCCTGGTTGTCTACAAATGATTTGAGGACTTTGCTTCTTCTTCAACTGATAAGTAGGCTTTGCTTCTTCTGAATGATTTCTTCAAAAAGAATGCAGCAAAGTAGAGGTCTTCCTGTTTATTGTTCAGATCGATTTTTTGCTATTTTTGTAGCTGCATTTTTCAAATTGTATGTCGTCCGTACTCTACAAGGTCTTGAGATTATTTATAATGCTTTGACCTATCACTGAGCTTCGACAAGCTAAGAGGCGGAGCAAAAGAGCGGGCAGGTACAGGTAGAATAGCGGATTTCACAAAGGAAGCGGCGGCTTTCAGGACATCAATCGGAAGGAAGGGTCTAAGGAAGTGATTCTTCAGAAAAGAAGCGCATCGGGTGGCTGTAGCCTTAGCAGAGCTACACCCGGGAAAGGTTGGATCGAAACTGGAAGTTGGGAGTACCAGCAACAGATCGGAGGTGGTTTGGCATTTTATTGTATATACTTATTTTAACTTACTATTGGTCAATAAATATACAGGAGAGAAAGCAAATTTTTTCACCATGACAATTAGTGACAGCCTCCTGTTCCTGAACATCAATTGAATTAGATCGGAGGTGAGAGAGGACCTTACGGGATTGGAATATTTTCATGCTGGTAGAAACCAGGTGCGACGATGACTCCGTCTGTATTCGATAACTTCTCAATATGGGTATTCTGTTGTTTATAAACCAAGAGTTCGTTCATCTCATACTCACTGTTAATCATAGTGGAGTTGCAAGCACTGGTGCTCGGCTAGTGCGTCTTCAAATTGGCAAAGATTCACAATCTTTTGAGAATGTATGTGCAGTTATCTATCGGAATGGTACAATATCAGGATTTTTCTCTGAACTATCGTCCGTGATGGATCAGTAGTGTACCATCACTTTTTCTTCTAACATGAGAATGACTGGTATAGACATATAGCCGAAATCTGTAGTGTATTTTGAAGACGACGAGGTACTTGATTTTTTCAATAAATATGATTTTATGCAATCAAGACATGTTACAAAATGTCTTCAATTAAAAATTTCAAAATGAAATGAATGTAGAGTTAGCCTGATCTACACAAATGGAGTATCGACTGAAATCCGCAGTAATACTATCCATCAAAGTGAACTTCATGAAGGGCACAGGCCGCGCATCCCTACTCTACGTGATTAAATAGCGGATTTGGCAGAAAGACATTGCATGCAAAGTGATTATTGATCTTTATTGGTTAATCATATCATGCGGCGTCAGTGGTTTGATGTTGAAATTCAGCTTTGATCACGCCGGCCGCCTGCCTGGCCCTGGCTACCAAAATCCCAGCCAGTTCCAACCCTGGCATAAACCTAGTCATATACAAGAATAATTTAAAGACAAGACTCTTCAATGACATTCTTATTTATCCAAAATACCAGTCATCGAGTTAATTAATATAATAGATAATCAAACCAAATAAGAAAAGATATGCGTATAGAACTCGAATGTATTAAAATGAAGTCAATTAAATCACAAATTTTCGGCCTCTCTTATTTGTCTCTCACCTGATGAAGGCTTCGGCCGAAAATTTGTGATTTAATTGACTTCATTTTAATACATTCGAGTTCTATACGCATATCTTTTCTTATTTGGTTTGATTATCTATTATATTCATATTTACACATCCAGAAATCGTAAATAAAGATCGACGTTTTATGGAACGATGATAGGAGAGCTAACGACCTAAGGATTCCGAACACGTCGTAGAAGACGGTATTATGAATGAACGACATAAATGCGCACATATCGATTCTGTGATCTTGGAGAAAATCGATGCGCTATAGCTATGACTGATTACGTCACTGATCCGCGATTTTCTTCCAGACACGATAGATTGTTGTTTTCTCCAAAGTGAATTTAATTTGTCTTCTGGCAGTTGAACAACTGAACTGTTTACAATACTGCGATGTAACGAGCAAAGTTCTTAGACTCAAGTGACACCAAGTTGGTATAGAGCTAAATTGAATATGCATTGAGTGTCTCATCCACTTACTGTATGGATGTGCATGTGCGCGCGGAAGAAATGAACGTTTATTTATCAATCTCATACATGACGAGAGACAATGAGGCTTGAGCGACGACCGAGTTGGTCATGGCAGGGAAGTAGCCTCAGGGATAAATTGCCTTAACGAACGAAATTCATCTCTGTGTGCTACTAGCCGTCATCAAGGATTTGAAACGAATTCAGCCAATCGGCAAAACCAAAGACACGCGGCTTTGTGTTTTGAGCGCTAGACAGAAATTCATGTACGTATGCACATAATCGATTGATTAATGACTTATGTAAGTATGCCAACTTCATGTCCATGTTGACACCTTATGGTGCGACGGTATCAATGTTAACCAACTGACGTTACTCAACATACGCCTAACAGCAATGTCTTTATAGGCACGTGTTGCCCGTTTGCTCTCCTTAAACATGACTCATGCATTCACTCATCTTTTATATATTATACATATTTGTGAAAAGTCCAGAGACATTGAAATCAAAAACAACGTTTTGACGTCCACACAACATGTTTCAGCAACTCCTTGCCATCCTCAGGTAAAACTAAACGAAGTGGGTGTAAAATCACAAAGGTCATCGAATAACAATCACTGGTCGCGAAGTCAAATAATCAATTGGAAAGTCACTTGCATAGGAGATAACTGTATATATGCGCTTGCATGTACAGTCGAAACCGGTTTTTTCTAACCATTTTTTTGCACCAAAAAAAGTAAGAAAAAACCGATAGTTAGAAAAAACCAATAGTTATAGAAAAAGACCTTTTTTTCGAACTCAAACAAAAAACGTCTATAGGGAGTTATTTTTGAACAAAAAAGTCCGTGATTCGCGATTGGGACTTTGGCAGGCTCATCAGGGCCTGCTCTCTCATGTGAAATGATTATTGTAACAGTACAGCAGGGGTCATGATGTTTAAAGTCAGCGGACAGCATTGTCTGGAACAGAAGTCAGCTCCTTATTGCGAGGAAAAGAGGATAATAAGAATAATTAGTGGAAGACTATAATCACATTTTAAAGACTCACTTCCACTCGACTTGTACAACATGTCGGCTCAAAGACCGGCGTCGGTTCGGAGCCGTTGCCACAAGCCAATGGAAGTTGGTATGATTAGTTGAAGAACAATAGTCGCGTGTATGTTACTGTTGTGCTGTGTTTGTATGTTGTCAACATTGTGGTAGACATGGATGCAAGCCACTTCTACAAGTATCTCACAGCGTTGTTGATGAAACAATGATTCCGTCAGTGTACCCCCAATCGGAGCAAATCCGCTCGCTCGCTTCCTGCGACTTACCTTTGTTGGTTGTTTCATGGTCTCTGTGACAGCTGGATGAACCTGCCCAACAATTTAGTGATTTCTCAGAGATGTCAGCCTGCTGATTTTTGGAGAAATCTAGAATGTTGTCAATGATGCTATATATTTCGGCAAAGTTGCCGCCATGTACTCGTATACTGTACGAAGTGAGACCTGATATCGTTACCGATCATTGACAGAATTTATGAATTCCGTCAAATGTCCTAGTGCTTCATTTCATCCTCTGAGAAGTCCTTGTGAATTCTGGAGATTTTTTTTCATAAATGTGTGGTCGTACAATTTTCGCTGACTGACTGTAAAGGGCTGAGTTTAGGGTTTGGGGTAGTTAAGACAATGTATGATATACGAGATAGTAAACATTCACATGCACAAAACATGTCGCAAAATGCTGGAATTCCTACTTTCACTAGGGCTAGAGCTTAAATTAAAAACGTAGCACCCGTTGAGAAATGACGAAAGACCTCGTGCACATTAAGATTTTGAATTTCGGGGCTCTCTTCATCTATAAATCATCAAAAAGTCATTCTTACAAAATGCTCAGCCTTATCCAAGAGATTTTGTAGGCTTTCTGTGTGAGATGAAATCTCACTGAAAATTAGCTTTAACAATTTGAAATTTCAACTTGTGAATTTAGAAAATCCTTTCTTATACTCATTTTTAATGGAAAACAGTTGTTTGGTTCTAAGCTCTCCGGTGAGCACATATCATTCACCATCAAAGTAGTGTGATATTGCGATTGATTGATATATACGACGCTTCGGTCTATGTAGTGGTTTCAAAGTACTAATTGTCTTCATTTCACTTGTTATTAATTTTGTATTTAGTATGCCTTATCACTTCATAATTCTTTGCAATTGTTGAACTGTTGCTGCTTTTTGATTGATAGAATAATTGTTTAGAAAATCAAAAAAAGGTTTAGCGCTCCCAAGGTTATGACGAGGATTTTATTTTAAAATTGTATAAAATACACCCGACCGGTTTCGTCGCGATAGGACAGTCTCAAGGGCTGATTATGTACATCTCCAAGAGTGCTTAAATATATGAAGTAAAAGGTAGGACAACTCTTCACATCTGTTCATGACGTCTGTTCATTTGTGGCATGTTCTTTGCAATATAGCGAGCTTCAGCCAACCTAGTAGATATCGCATTGCGCTGTTTATTGATTATTTTGCAGTTAAAGTCATTAATACTCATCACTTTAGTCGGATGGTCTATACGATTGTGATCGCTAAGTGCACTTTTGCAGTCACGGTGTGAAATACTTCTTTTATGTTCCTGGAAACGATATCGAAAAGGTCGACATGTTTGGCCTATATAGCTTTTGTTACAAAGCTTACAAGAAAAATTATAAATTAAGTATTTATCATTGCAATTATATTTAGGTGCGATAACTTTACAGATATCACAATTACAAATAAATTTATTTTTACAATTATTATTTACTGTTGAAATGAGGTAATTACCTGGTTTAGAAACGATTCTAACGGGTAAATTGTACTTATTATTTAATTTATTTAATTTTCGTAACATACTGTCGTTAATATAATCTAACGTTACTGTCACCTTTTTACTTTCGTCGGGAACATTTTTGTTGGTCTTACATGTATGTATACTTTGAACTTTATATTTAGCACTGTCAAACTTGAATCCATTTTGTCTTATTCTATTTTCCATAATAGTACATGATTTGGAGAAATCCGCATCATTAGAACAACGATTGTGGACGTATTCAATACTATTACGTACAAAATTATCTTTGATGTAATTCGGTAGCCAACTGTCTTTACGTAAGCATATACCCGAGTGACAAGGTTTGCTGAACCATTTATATGAGAAATTGTTATCAATAGTTATGTCAAGAAAGTTCAGCGAATTCTCTTCTGGAATCTCCATTGTAAATTTTATGCTATTATCTACAGAATTAAAGGCATTTAATATATTTTTGAACGTTTCATTATCTCTGGGGAGCGGTCCCAAGATCACATCATCAATGTATCTTTTATAAATAACGGGTATGATACCGTATTTATCTTTAATAATAGTTAGAGCCCTCTGTTCTACATAATCCATATAAATAATTGCAAATGGGGGTGAGAAGTGGGTTCCCATAGGGCAACCTTGTATTTGTAAGTACGTTTTATTGTTATACGTTACTTCATAATTATAAGAAATGAACTTAAGAAAATCTATTAAGTCTTCGACTGAGAAGCCATAATTGTCAATTTTATGCCAATGAATTGTGGCAAAGTTTTCAATAACGGTTAATGCTTCTCTGATTGGAATGCTTGGGTACAAGTTTTTTTACATCAAGAGAAATTAGAATGCTATCTAGACTATTGAAATTATTCTCTTGATTTTTAAGAATATTTATGAGAGATTTAGTACTATCTAAGTGGGCTGGAACGAATTTAACCAATTGATTAAGGATCACACTTGAAAGCCAATCGACTTTCTCTGTCGGTGTATTTATTGCAGATGCAATAGGTCTCAACGGAAAATATTGGTTTTCCTTCTCTTTGTGGTCCTTGACTTGAACACGAAAATAAGCAGGGTGACTCCCCGAAGACAAAAGCTTCTCGTGGTCGATTCTACAGTTATTGATTATCGATTTGTTATCGATAATTGTTATCGATTCTAACTGTAGAATCGACCACGAGAAGCTTTTGTCTTCGGGGAGTCACCCTGCTTATTTTCGTGTTCAAGTCAAGGACCACAAAGAGAAGGAAAACCAATATTTTCCGTTGAGACCTATTGCATCTGCAATAAATACACCGACAGAGAAAGTCGATTGGCTTTCAAGTGTGATCCTTAATCAATTGGTTAAATTCGTTCCAGCCCACTTAGATAGTACTAAATCTCTCATAAATATTCTTAAAAATCAAGAGAATAATTTCAATAGTCTAGATAGCATTCTAATTTCTCTTGATGTAAAAAACTTGTACCCAAGCATTCCAATCAGCGAAGCATTAACCGTTATTGAAAACTTTGCCACAATTCATTGGCATAAAATTGACAATTATGGCTTCTCAGTCGAAGACTTAATAGATTTTCTTAAGTTCATTTCTTATAATTATGAAGTAACGTATAACAATAAAACGTACTTACAAATACAAGGTTGCCCTATGGGAACCCACTTCTCACCCCCATTTGCAATTATTTATATGGATTATGTAGAACAGAGGGCTCTAACTATTATTAAAGATAAATACGGTATCATACCCGTTATTTATAAAAGATACATTGATGATGTGATCTTGGGACCGCTCCCCAGAGATAATGAAACGTTCAAAAATATATTAAATGCCTTTAATTCTGTAGATAATAGCATAAAATTTACAATGGAGATTCCAGAAGAGAATTCGCTGAACTTTCTTGACATAACTATTGATAACAATTTCTCATATAAATGGTTCAGCAAACCTTGTCACTCGGGTATATGCTTACGTAAAGACAGTTGGCTACCGAATTACATCAAAGATAATTTTGTACGTAATAGTATTGAATACGTCCACAATCGTTGTTCTAATGATGCGGATTTCTCCAAATCATGTACTATTATGGAAAATAGAATAAGACAAAATGGATTCAAGTTTGACAGTGCTAAATATAAAGTTCAAAGTATACATACATGTAAGACCAACAAAAATGTTCCCGACGAAAGTAAAAAAGGTGACAGTAACGTTAGATTATATTAACGACAGTATGTTACGAAAATTAAATAAATTAAATAGTAAGTACAATTTACCCGTTAGAATCGTTTCTAAACCAGGTAATTACCTCATTTCAACAGTAAATAATAATTGTAAAAATAAATTTATTTGTAATTGTGATATCTGTAAAGTTATCGCACCTAAATATAATTGCAATGATAAATACTTAATTTATAATTTTTCTTGTAAGCTTTGTAACAAAAGCTATATAGGCCAAACATGTCGACCTTTTCGATATCGTTTCCAGGAACATAAAAGAAGTATTTCACACCGTGACTGCAAAAGTGCACTTAGCGATCACAATCGTATAGACCATCCGACTAAAGTGATGAGTATTAATGACTTTAACTGCAAAATAATCAATAAACAGCGCAATGCGATATCTACTAGGTTGGCTGAAGCTCGCTATATTGCAAAGAACATGCCACAAATGAACAGACGTCATGAACAGATGTGAAGAGTTGTCCTACCTTTTACTTCATATATTTAAGCACTCTTGGAGATGTACATAATCAGCCCTTGAGACTGTCCTATCGCGACGAAACCGGTCGGGTGTATTTTATACAATTTTAAAATAAAATCCTCGTCATAACCTTGGGAGCGCTAAACCTTTTTTTGATTTTCTAAACAATGAAGAACCTCCCGTATCGACACACAAACCAATGATAGAATAATTGATTTTGCTACTTCGCTATATTTCGTGATTTGTGTTAATCTTGTCCACCAGCATCTGTGCATTCATTCTGCGTGATCATGGCCTAGTAGTTTGGCTTTTCCTACCATCAACGGTTATTCTCCTCTCCACCAAATCATAATGATTGTCTTCCACAATATTATGAAGAAGCACATGATCTCACCAGCTGTCCAGAAGAATGAGCAACTCGTCCAACTTCGGTTTTTCTTTCAATGAATCAACGTTTTTCGCTTCGGAACATGTCCACCACAGTTTACCCGGGTATGGCAATAGCTTTGGGGAGGCGTGAGCTAGGCCTGTTGATGATTCTTGATATTGGATGAAATGGCAGCTATTCCCGTACGTTCCCATGTTTCAACTGAGGATGCAACTCTATTTAATTATTCTATTTACATTGTATCTACCACAATTCGATGAATTGGTGGAGAGTAATTAAAAAGTGAGCGTGATTTTACTATTTTCGTAGTTCTTCACATTTATGTGATCATAAGATAGATTTAATGAAATAACTCTTCAAATACTCATTCAAACTCGTAAGGAAGGACAAAGCAGTATTTTAGACGTACTCGCAGTAGTGAATTAACATCTCCATTGCTTTCATGCTTTATCGTCGAAACGAGAGAAAGTTCAGCGGGAACTTTTGCACGCAGTTACCGCAGTGAACTTCATATATCGAAAGCGAGTCGTTGAATAAACGGTAGATTTCTCTTGTAAATTTAAAGTTTCCTAAGTTGTGCTGCTTTGGCGCTATTGAAGTTCATTTCGCAGCCCTTGTTGGACCGTCAACAGTATTTTCCTAGCGCTGAAATTTATCGATCAGTTTTCCTCCTGCCACCTGCGATATTGTCCACCCATTCAATTCGCCTTCTTTCTTCGATCGTCGCAAGTACGATGCTTCATCCTCTCCTTTTCCAGTGTCCGTATTTTCTGATTTTTCTCTTCGCCTATTCTGACAACGCTCCTCGCTATTGTCTACTTCTAGCCTCATCTCTCACCCACTCGTTTGTTTTTCTCTTTCTCCACCTTGTTCCGAGAACGCGTATCCTTAGGCTTGTCTCGAATCAGATTTTCCTTTTCCTTACGTGTTCAAGCTTTGCAGACAGAGGGCAACGCTGCGTGCGAGGCTCTTGGAGGTTCTCAGCTAGAGATTCTTAGTTCTTGACTTCCAAACATCCACCTGATTTCTTGCTTGCTAACAAACGTCGCACTGCAAAAATCATTAGCTGCAATGCGCTTGGATGCAATTGATGAATGCTGTTCTGTATACTATGCACCATTACTCTGTGGTGTTGCTGATGAATGTTGCACTGTAGTGTGCTGCTATTGATGCAGCTGCATTGTGTTGTAATTGATGTACGATACACTGCTGCGCTGCAATTGATTGACGATTAACTGTTCTGTATTGCAATTGATGAAATATGTATACTTGTATTGCGCTGTATTGCTGTTGATGCACGCTGCACTGCAATGTAGTGTGATTGACGAACGTTACTCTGCATTGATGCAGAGTAATACATAGTATATAACACATAATACATCACGATGCATTGTGATGTGTAGCGTTTGATGGACATGATGATGAATGATGAACACTGCCAGCGATTGTTGGATGATGTATTGAATATGATGAACTTTAATGTACAGCGATCGGTGGACGCTGCACTGGACGAACGCTGTGCAACGATTGGTAGACACTGCCATTGATTTAGAAAATTAAAAAAATGAAAGCAATGTTCAGGATATGATGAATGACATGATCCGCAAATTTAGAGAGGTCATCAAAAATGATAATATTCCCAGGATAAGTAAACAAGTAACAGTTTTGTTTTTTATGAAGGTGTGAGTTCGAGATCAGAGATGAGAAATATAGATTCTGCCGTTCCTTCTTAGCCAGGATGTTTATCTTACTTGTCAGGGATCGTGCAGAGCGGAGAAGAAAAAATCCCCTTGTCCAAGTCACTCCCTTGCAAAGATCCCAACTAATTGCAATTATGTGACTCTCCCCACAATACAGTTGTGTTTCAATCTCTGACTTCCATGCGATTAGCTGATTGAAATGATTCATATTTATCAAAATCATTTAATGTCATGAAATGATGTCATTTAATGATGATGTTGGATGTGGTTTCATCACTCGTTGTTAAATAAGTGAACGAAATAAACACGAACTTTTGAACGGTAATATAGCTAAAAACAACGATTTATTGCTCCTATCTTCTTTTTGTCTTCTCAATCATGTTCCGATTGTGTGTCGCATTGGCGTTGCATTGTCCGGAGATTGTAAATACCCGGGATTGTAGGACCCGGGTTCAAGCATCCAGGTCGCGGATCCTAGACCTGGGTACCCGAGCGGATCCCGCATTATATTACCAAAAGTGACAAAATTTCATGTAATTCGTTTTCACTAGATCATGAAATATTGAATAGCCTGGTTTCTGAGATTAAGCTTAAATTATGCGCTTCATGATACATAAGAAATGTACGTAAGTTCACATACATGATCACCACATACATGAAGTGATATTGAAATCCTAGGATTTTGCTATCGCAAACTGCAGTTGTCACTCTAGTTCTGTTATAATATTACCTTTTATTGTAATTACCATCATTACTAAATATCAATAGATGATAGCGATCCTTTAAAATAACGGTGATGCAATCTGAGTGTAGATAAATGCAATAAATACAATAATGAGTGTAGACAAATGTGTACTCTTTCTTAAGAAATGATAACTAAAACTGAATTTCTGTATTAATTAGTTTATATTTACCATGAATGTCAATCAAACAAGATTTTAATCTGGAACAATTTCAATAACGATGAACAAGTGCTTGTAATTAAAAGAATTGAAAGATGGCAAACTTCCTTTAGTTACACTTAGTTAAATAATATGCGCATATCCCACTATTGTAAATTGTTCATTGTAGGTATATAGTAAGGTAATTGGACCAATGTCATAAGTCTGGAGAAGCATAGTGGATCTTTCTTTACGATATTAGCTATGAAATTTATGTATGCCCATTCATTCCTTGGTGTGCATTGGTAAAGCGGGTGCAGTGGGTACAAGTTTACAACGGTAACATGACAATTAGAATGAAAAAATCATGAAAAAGTTTTTTCATCTTTTTTATACCTTAATCGATGGTCATTTAATACCGAACAGCAGATATCCCTGGATAAAACATTTCTATTCAGGTATATATATTAGCTGCCCACATGCTCTCCCAACTCTAAGTGAGTAACAAGAAAAACAAGTTTGAGATTCTTTAACTTCTATAACGTCTATCGTTAAATAGGATTTTCCACAGCTTTAATGATCATCAACATTTTATCATAAACGGTCTTCCCTGGATCCGGGATCCGAGGTTGTATCCCTGGCACTGTAGTTGGGCAGATCTTTATGAAGATTTTTTTTCGAGAACATCCTTCCGCTCCAACGACAAGCATTCTTTCCACGTCATTGATGCTCATCTTTTACTCTCAGTTCACATCTCAAGAACAGTGTCTACATGCTGTGCCATTATAAGACAAATTTGTTCTGTTCGTGGTCGCAAACTCCCGCAATTCATGATGACTCACTTCCTCTGTTCAAAGGAACGCATCGAAACTTCCTGTTTCAACATTTTTAAAATGTTAAATGGCTTTGAAATTTACTTTTAAAGAAAGCGACTTGTAATAATTCTTAAAATAATTAGATAAAATACGAGTGATCGTGTCTGTTGGCTCATCCATTTTTCGTGTATTCAAACGTTTCGTTCTCAATATTTCTAAATACTTCCTGTGGTCTTTCTTGTAAAAAATGAGAACAGAGTTAAACCTTCAAAGTAGCTTTACAGAAAGCTGAAAAAATCTAAGTTCTTATGTCGAGTGTCTATTCTTACTTTGCTAAAATTAACAACAGTCTGACGTTGCCCTTCAGATTTCAAACTCAAGTCCTATTCGTATTCCCAGATAGACATCCTCAGAGAGAATTTCATTTCTGGTCTCTTCGACTTTACCTTTTATAATTTGTAAATGAGTGCAACGAGCCGTGACATTGTACTATATATGAACGTTGGATATTATACTAACAAAAATTGCAGCTTCTATTTCACATCCTGATTTTACTGGCACTGAGGTTGTGACAGAGTCACGAAACGTCTGTCTTTGTAAATAGTTTTACCTTCAACTTTTATTTTGTATCACAAGTGGATAAAAACAGTGGGAGAGATTTTTCAGTACAAAACTGCAATATATCTTCTGGCTTTTACATCAATCCTAATAATTTTGGTTATTATGCTGCTAAGAAATGAGTGTAATATTTTATTGCCACAATCTCCTTTCTGAACAATCGACTACTACATATACTTCAAGAACCTGGATCTGCATTAAATATGCAAAACTATTGCGTTTTTTTTTTTTTGATGTCACGTTGGCATGTAAAGATTCTAATAATTCATGTCTGTGGCATATTCATCTCGTTGTAAAGTGCAAAGTCTGTAATTATTTTACAGCTTGCCGACTTATCGTAGTTTTATTGTGTGTACTAGTTATTGCATGTTTTTCAGATAAATAAATGTCATTGTTATTTGCAACTTGAAATTCTGTGACTTCTTTTCAGCCGAAAGCTGGCATTATTCACGACTGTATTGAGGAGAAGAAGTCGATTTGGATGAATTCCGAATCAAACCAAGTAAGTATTTCATAGTCATTCTAGCATGGATATTGAACTCCTACAGTTATGCAACATGATATGTATTATTTGAGACATTATAGCGGTTGAGGTAGCAACTAGCTTAATGAAAAAGTCTTCCTTTGATGCTTCTGCGAAGGGATACACCGCACTGTGACTCAATCTCACTTTTTCTTACCTGATAAATCAACTGTTGCAATAATTTCATCCTTATCTCCAAACGAACAATAAGTCAGTTCTCGAAGCGGCTGAATGACTTACTGTGAGTAGATTACTGAGAAATGAATAGGTTTAGCGTTTTTGAGAGAAAGGCCTTCCAATCAATATTCAAGAAGTTGTCAAGTCTTGCGATGAAACTCAATATACACTGATAGTCCGTAATTGACTCTGCACGACAGAGCATCATCCATCGAAATTAAACAATATCCTTGCAGTTCCTTTATACACGACGAGCACGCGAGTACGCGAGTGATTCGATTCTGTGGCATCATCAGACGAAATCTTCAGATCATCACGGACACACGAAATGTACACGTATGTGTAATGTGCACGAAAAGATCATTTCAAAAAATTTAGTAATTGTATCATTTCTTTCAAGAACAGCGTTATCTTTCCCTCCTGCAAGTTACTGCAATTCTAGTAAATATAGGCTAATATCAATACAGTGATTAATGAACAAAGATGTGTCTGTTATCTTCAAAATCATGGATGTCTTAATCTTAGTCAACATTTCTATGTTATTTACAGTAGTGTCACAACTAGGGTATATATTTAGAAAATAATGATGCGAAGACAAGCGAACAAAAAGATTTTCAGAAGTTGCATCTGCATCTCACTTTTGCTCATTGTTTGAGTTGAAATTACTTTGAGACTGAAAGGAAATTAAAGGGTAAGAAGTGAATTTATTTGTTGTCCAGATTTAGATTTCTGCTGTCTATCCAACCGGAAGCTGCTCCCTCAGATCTCTCATGCTACCTAAATAGAAGAAAATGGAGAAATACCCAAACATAAAAAGCAGGTTCCACAGTCTGTTTCAATTTTCTTCTTGCAGTCCCGTGGTGGTGTCCGTGGCACAGTGGTTAAGTGCTTGGCCTAGCGATCTTCTGGTCCAGTGGTCGAACCCCGAAAGTGTCATTGGAAGTTATCAGGAAGGGCATTCAAACTAAAAGATCACAACGCTCCATATTAAAGTCTTACTAAAGTCCAAGCCCCCAGCATGGGGGAAGTAGTGACATTAAACCATTCATTCATTCATCCAGTCAATATTTGCACCCAATTTACTGCAAAAATAAAATTCAAATTATTCTTTCTGTCAACCTAGTAGATGTCTCGATCCGAAAACTTTCTGTACCTTCATGACATTTCGAGCTGGGTAATTCATGCCAAAAGCAGTTTAGTCGCTTTCTAGTACAACTGTATTGAAAAAACACGTTCATAAAATCACTTAATTTGACTTTTTTTAGACACCATATAGACAACTGGTACGGTGACATCAATATACAGAACCACCTGTTTAATGACTAGAATGATTGCTTGACTATATTTTGACAAGAATTAATTATTGGATATAATACTAGACTGTAATGCACAACAAGCGAAATCACCACATCATAAGTCTATGCTTGCAAGAAATGAGAAAGGAATAGGGCAATTCCATAAATAACGCACGGACTACGCACGTTCGTGCGCTACAGTGACCTTTTGACCTCGAGCGTTGAAGGAGGGATTAGTACTGAGGATTAGATATTTGGAAAATTATAAATATTTCAGAATAACCCGGCATGGTAGTGTGCAATGTTCATCGAAATCGTCGCACTTCTTCATGGTGAGAAATGACGACTTTGTGTCAAAGCGTCCGTGCGTTATTTATGGATTTTCCCCAAACTAAAATTGCACAACTTCTACTACGCCTGCATCCTATACTTCCAGATTCTATATACATGCAGTGGTGATAATCTTTCAACTGCAATATCACTTCACTCGACTTTTCAGAAGCTTTAGTGATAGTACCAGAAGGCCTTTCACAGAGTGTGCTCCTCTTGTCCTGTCTTAAGTATTAAAATCTGTTGATTTAATTGTGTTAATGCATGTTGTACGATGCATGTTATGTAAATGTATAGCTCCATAAATGACTGATGATGCGTATGAGTAATGCCTATTTCAAAAGCAACAACAGTGCACTCTTCTTAGATTTTGCCTTTTAGGAATTACTACATGCAAAATCTTCACTCGCAACTCTTGGTATGTTTATAATTACAAATACCGATAAAATCATCTAACACCATCACAAGGCTATGTACTGAATATCTGAATGTTTTAAGAGGGAATGGAAATTGTTTTCAAGTAAAAAAACTATTATTTGCGTTGAAAAACATATTGACTGAGTAAATTGAAGCAGACTGTCCTGTGAAAATATGAGATGCCGACACAGAAATGGTTAATTCTTGATTTTTGCAATTTCTTCTACTCCTAGGCCATATGTTTATGCTAAACCAGTTTAGCATAAATTCAGTCATCATTCATCAAAAAAGTATTGATACTAATAGGCCCTAAGGAATGTTTGTCAATCAAATTCTGAAATTTTATTTAACGACTATTTTACCATAATTAAAAATGTTGTCTTGACAATCATCAGTTCTACGCAAGCAGAGGGCAGAAAACAAAGGCAGACTTCAATTCAAGGGCAAGTTCCTTTGTCAGCAATTATTGTGCCGAAAACAAGAAATTCTTACAGAATATTGTAATTACGTGTTTTTACCTCTGATACCCTTGAGAGCGGGTGATAACCCGAAATGTTGGATTATGTCTTTACCTTCACGCTTTTTCTTGACGTATTAATACAAAGCAGTTAAAATAAAAAGACAAATTTCTTCATGAATTTCGTGAATAGATGATTGTCGCTTATGGCGATCCGCTCCTGTCATTGACGATTGCCCCTGCTATGGAAGACAAGACAAGACAAAGAAGATGCAAGTAGAAAATGTGCATCGGAAAATAGTAAAATTTTGTCTGATTATTTCAAAATATTTCTGCCGCAATCAAGTGCTTTTTTAAAGTAATAAATACATGAGAATAATGCTGATCACTTCCCTCTTCATTTTGATACTGATGATTGTTTTGTTCTTTGTGATGATGCTGATGATTGTTTTGTTCTTTGTGATGAATCTGATGATTGTTTTGTTCTTTGTGATCATAGAGTTTTTGGTTATATTATGATTTATGTTGTAGGCCTTGCTGCTGAATGTTGAATAAGATGTTTGATAGAATTACTTTATTTCATTACTTTTTAAACAATATTTTACAAACATGCCAAAGAATGGAGTCATAAATCCGAGATATTGTTTCAAAAGTAATGATATAAAGTAATTCTATCAAACATCTTATTCAGCAATCAGCAGCAAGGCTTACAGCATAAATCATTTGTTTTTTGTGATGATGCTAATGATTGCTTTGTTTTGCACTTTTCCATGATCTTTCTTGTTGGGAAATGCACGCTGCTGTTATGGTAAGCATTTAATATGTAGTAGCATTTCAAACATGTCAACAGGAAAAAAATATTGAATAAATGTAATGAAAAGTCACCATTGTTAATCAAATAATTGTTTTTGTGATTTTATTGATGATAATTGATGGTAATGGCCGAGTCGATCATTTCAGGAATGCGAATTGGATTTTCAACTTTTAAGGGATTCTCTGTCGCTTCAAGCGATGTTAATTGACCAACGGACTCGAAGAGAAATCGAAGATCACTGGTTGGGGGGGTTTTCTGAACGTTCTTTCATTTGCTCAGTTGTATGATGTGAAATATCCTTTAGAGAACATTATAGTGCTTTCACTTTTTTAATTATAATTTTGAAACTCCGCAGTCATTATAAAAATGATATTTTCCGACGTCTTTAGCTAAGAAGATGAATGAGGAGAATCCATTTCTGTAATGATAACTTGTCTCTCACTCTCACTTTAATTGACTCTCGGTACGTACAGCCTGAGCACACTTCATGATAACGCATATCCTGTGAGGGAAGTTCATTACAGACGGAAGTTAGAGATCTGAACGCAGCGATGAGTTGATCAGAAGGAAATAGAAAGAGAAGAGATCTTTTCTCCATCCCATTATGTAATGACTTTCTCTTTTTGTCCTCGCCAGGATTACCTCTCAGATATCGTACGAATCATCGGAGGAGATCGTCCCATATCGTCCTGCGTCTGCGTGCCTGTGTTAGCAAGAGAAAGAGACAAGGTACTTCATGTTGTCTGTCTCATCAACAAAACTGACGGTGAAAAGTGAGTTTGTAGCAATGTAGCATCATATCATAAAATTTTTTGAAAGTAATGTGTGATTTGGAGGGCTTTTTAGTGTCCGACAAATCATGCACTGCTTTCAAAAATTCTATGATGTAATATATTATTGTACGAAATTTGTATGGTGAGAAAATTTGCGTGTTTTGGCAAGGTGAATCATTTTGACTCACAGTCGTTCGATGTTTCGACAATTACCTATCTTCATGTATAAACTGAGAAGATCTGCGGTATTGTCGCTTCTATGATCAAAATGTTGATTTCAAATGCTGGTATATAAACCTATTTCGATGCTTTCTAGCAGCCAATCTCATTTTCTCCATCGAATTCTTAAGACGCATCTGCCATGCATGAAAATTTGATCCAAGGTTGAAGATGAAGATCAGAATGCATGCTTGTGATGGATCTTTTTCTAGATGAATAATGCGACAGACACATGCAAAATATCAAGAAATTGAAACTCTACTTCACATAAAAGAGTTAAATTACTTGGAAGATGCCCTGACTCGTGATTGTGTAATATTTTTTGAGTTGGAAAGAGCCAGGAATTTCTATGATGTTAGTTATAATTTTTGTCAAGGATTACAAATTGTTTCGATTACCATCTAGTAATCATCCTCAGGTACAAAAGAATATGCTTGAAAAGAACAACAGAAGTGAAGAATAGAAGAATATTGGGTACTTCTATTCTTTCCCTCCCCCCACATTGCTGTTGTTGACATCCGGAAGTGTTACATCGTCAACGGTCTTCTCTTGCTCCTACTTGTTCTCACTAACGTGGCATAGTGTTGAGTGTGTAAAACTCCTCTTATCTGACCTGTAGAACATCTACAATCTCAGAATTAGACAACTGCTCGTCATTTGTCTGTATACAACAATCACACGAAGTTCATGATCACAGCTTTACCTTGTATTTTAACTGAGTATCCAAGAGACCAATCCTTCATCTCAGGGTTCAAGTAAGACTTCTCAGTCGTGCTGTAGTGTCACTCAGTGACAGATCAAGTCTACTCTAAACCCAATGTGACTAACTTTGGCGAAATTTGATGTGGGAAAATGTGGGGGGAAGAATAGAAGTACCGAATATTGCACATCTTGACAAAAAATAGTAATTAATATTTTAATTAATTTTAATTCATAAGTATAACACTACATTCCTTTGAATTGCTGGGAATGTTCGTTAAATCAACCACAAAAGATGCCTTCCAAAAGCAAATTTTGCAAGAGTCAATTTTAGAATCCAAATGAATCCAAATGAATCCAATTTTTGTGAGTTTTCTTACTTACTATGGTTTCATTAGTTTTGCATAATTATGTTTGCAGGTCATTGATTGCTTCCTTGTTTTCATACTGTCTTCTTCATTAAAATTTCTCCTGTTCTGAACTTTCGTCCAAATTTAGAATGCAATTAAACAGTTTTGTTGCTCCAAATAGCTTCACAATTATACTTGCACATCATTGATTCATCGCACATGTTGAGATAAAAAAATTGAAATGGTGCTGGCAGATTGCCCAACAACTTTCCTCGACCTCTTTGACAATCTCCATAGTGTGTGGTTAAGTCTTCAATTAGGCCTAGCGTTTTATCGTGCTTTGGTTTTGTTAATTTCTTTCATTTATGCTCCAATGTCATAATTAGTAAATTGAACACAGCAAAATCTTAGAATAACTGCTGCCATAGCTGAATTGAAGCTGAAAGTAACCAACTTTTGAATATAGCTTGTCTTGGGCAGGTATCACTCGCTGAAGCTCATGATAATTAAGTTGAATTAACTTAAATAAAGTTTTTCTTTTTTTTAATACACGACCGTTTTAATACTTTTTTCGGTCGGTGTAAGTTATCACATTGACCTCATAATCCTACAAGGATTTCAAGCGTTCGCCTTAGAATGTGGGCACTTCCGAGCAGTGCTATTATTATTATTATCTATGCAGAATACTCAGGTTTTGAAACTAAGAGAATAAGCACCACATTTGTCCATAGTATAACTACTACTTTTACACAGTTTCAGCCGGAAGATCTATCGCTAGTTTGCTGTCGATGCTGTCAAATAAATTTAAGTGTAAGTTTGCAATAGAATTCAAAGTCCCATGAGTATGTGTTTGTGACACGAAACGTCGGGTAGCTGTACTATTTTAACTTGCTCCGTTGTTTCGCCAATAAAGGTTGTGGGAGAGCTATTCAAACTTGTTTTGACTGTCGTAATAGAAGTGACTCAATGACTTAGAATTGACACTAGAATCAATTTGAAATATTTTGTTATTGTGATGAGTTTCACTCAATATCAACAAATGTTGAAATATCACACTTTAATTTCAAAAATGCTCGAAACAGCCAAGGAGTGTTTATCGTTAGTAGAATGAAATCCTGCATACTACTGAGGTTCAGGTACACAATGCCAGTCAGTGCCGTAACTTTAAATCACGCCCCCCTCCCCCCCCGAATAGATTATTCAGAAGCGGTAGCCCCAGGGTTTCAATGACCCTTCAAAGTGAAGAAAATTTACTGAAGCATCAAAGGAAATCGCATCAATTTAATCAAAAATGTTTCTTCATGAAAACGTTCATTTTCAAAAATTGGGGTTCCATTTGCGTAATTCATCTTCGAGTTAAGAAATTCTGTAGAAATTTTAAAATATATATCCATGAAAACGTCTCATTAGAATAAAACAATTTAAAAGCCTTGCTATTTATAGGTCTTCATAAAAGATCATAAATTTTCGCCTTCTCAGGCCGTATCAGAGGATAGAAGGGAGTTACAACTTTGCGAATATAAATTTCAAAATTTAGATATGAGTCAATATTATAGAAGGGAATTATGTAGATATGGAAAGATAGGTGCATTCTAAGATATCTGGATGATGATATTATTGGTCATATAACATCATGCTATTTCGGCTGAATTTCCAAATTCTTTGTCTCACTAGAAGCATTGATTTATTTATCTAAAAAATTGTGCGATATCAGTTTTCCATAATTCTGTTTCATATAATTCGATTATTCCTTGAACTCAATACTTCAAATTTTCATTTTTGATGGCTATATACTTTTAAATGGTGTCTCGGTATCCATGGTTATTCTTTTTTGCTTTATGCAATAAAGATTATGAATTATGATTGGACGAATTTTGAATTATTGGCATGGAACATCCTAGTAGATGCGGGCTTCGAGCATATTGTGTGAATATACATAGTTAAAGAGATGATTTAGACATATGCAATATGTCAGCATCTTTTTATGTCTTAACCAATCGGAAATCCAAGATGATGTTTCAACCATACAAATCTAGTAAGTTTTCAAGACATATTCACCTAAGTGTGTATTTATTCTCCGGTGTGTATTTATCTATGCGTGTCCTTTTTTCAAAATGATTTCATCTGGAAGGACAAACAGATCACAGCACATTTTTTCAGAGCAGATTGTGATGCTGAATGGTAGAGACTGACAGAATCTCTTCCTCCGACGAACATATTCAATTGGTTAAGTGTACTTGTACTTCCAAGGGCGGGCCTTACTGCATCGCATTTTAGCGCGGGTTCGGGGGCTGTAGTTACGGCTCTGATGCCAATCATATTCAAAGAGGGCATTGCGAAATTGTAGATATGAATTCCTTAATTCTAAAACTGACATTAGGAATAAGAAGCTGAAAGGCTTGATACTTTTCTTCATTGTCTCACATATGTGCAAGTATTAACTTCAATGAGCACGTGACAAATTATGAATACAAAAAAGTTCCATGATGTACAACAAAATGGAAAGTGCAACGACAAGGTATAAAAAATTGCTTTTGGATGAACTTCAATAAAAGAAGAGCTAAAACGTTAAGTTTTCTTAAGAGATCGACAAAATGAGGGAAAATAGCGAGTTGTACGGGCAAATTCAAATCTTTCGAACATCAACATATGTCGCAGAGGATGATCATCGTTCATGGTAATGTCACGAAGCAGCTTCTCGCAAGCTTTATTTGCTACACGAAGCAAACTATTGGAGGCATCATAAGGAATGTCAATGATTCGGTAAACACGTCGCTCACTACTATGCTGTCTCTGCTTCAGGTCTTACGGGATATTTCAAAAAGACAGGAAAGTGTATAACTGAACGAGTAAATGCAGCATACTTACTTACTTGCTTCTTCGATTTTCGTCCTTGTCCACGTTGAGCGGGGGTCTGACTCATGCATAATACGGTATGATAGTTTATGCCGCAACATAATATTTTATAATGAAATATATTTTTTCGACAATTCTGCGAAGATTGCGGACTATACGCATTTATTTATATGCATTTTTTTATCAAACAGCATGAGTGTTTCATTTGAGTGTCTTGAGAAATGTATGTAGCTAAAAATTTTGAAACATTCAATTTGATATACTCGTATATATATATATATATGTTTTATGTTTTCTTGTTGAAGATAAATAATATATATATATATATATATATATTATTTATCTTCAACAAGAAAACATAAAAGTACTTAAATCGTACGTGTCTGAAATGTTGGTCGCAATAGACACTTCTAAAAAATGCTTTTGTAAAAAGTTCTTAGTTCCTATGGCACAGCGTTTGAATAATTTTCCTCAGATATTCGCTGGTACATTCAAGTGAGCGTTCAAATTGAATCAGTCTTGATTCTTTCTGGTAGCGTTTTTGCTGTAAGTAGTTGAAAGATCTGATTTATCATTTTGTGTTATTGCTAATTTTAAGTAGTATAATTCTCTAATATCTTCTCATTAGGTGGCCCTTGGCTTCTATAATGTCTGCTCTGCTGGGGTGAAAATACTGTAAAGATGTCAATTATCGTGCTATAGGTATTCAATGGAAGCACTTGCTCATATAGTTTGCTACATGTTGGTTTCCTTTTTGAATTACCATGGGGATGAAATTGTAATGAAGAAATTCCCTCTCTCATCAAAGATGGAAATGTACAAGCTAACATCAAAGTGCAAATAATAGGGATAATTACAGTCTACTAATAGAAACCTTGAGGTTTGTCTTGTTTTGTCTATATTATGTGATGATACATAGTACGTTTTGCGTGCTTGAATGAGCAAATCGATACAGCAAGTAAATACATGTCTCTGCTTTTGTATTATTCAGTTTCTGTCGATCTAATAATTTCAGAATTCTTCGTTGCAGCTACGTTAGGATAAGTTATTTCAAGAAAGAAAACAGTGTTTATAGACGAGTGGAAATGCTAATTTCTGATGAAAATCATTCTTGCTTTCATCATTCTGAAGCTGTTAAATGTCATGGAAAATGAATGCCAATAACAATCAGAATAAAACCTTCTAAAGAATCTGATTTTTGATTGATGGATTAGAATTATTTTCCATTTTCGAACGAATCTCTGTTTTATGAACGAAGCCTTTTTCATCACACGCAATTGTCTTTCTGGTGTGGACATTGAGGCTGTCATGACAGCAGCCCATCGATCCTACTCGCATTCTTACCCCGATGGTAATTGTGTCAATTTCATGACACTATAAACAAGCATCGCGTGTCAACTCCAACTTTGCACAATTGATCAAAAGTACCGCGTTATAGAATCATGCGACTTAGATATTTCGAATGATAAAGACAAATACAACGTGCTTTGACATTTTCAAATTTGAAATTGCGTGTTGAAATCTTCCACACGATGAGTCGAAAACTGTAATGTCGTACAATGTCGAGATGGAACTCTTCGCAAGTATATTTTGCATAGTGATTACCATGAAATTGGAAATATTGTATGTATGGTCTGAAAATATTAGGGAGAGTAGAACGTTTCTATGCTGTCACCTCCGATAGAAAACCACCAACAGATATAATTTTTTCAGTGTGCGCCTTTGTTGCCTCATCAAATCTTCGTGGCCCAATGGTTGATTGCTTGGCCTGGCGATCATTTGGTCCAGAGGCCGAGCCCCGAAATTATCATTGGAAGTTGGCAGTATCCGGACTAAAAGTGCCAAAACAGTCTAAAAAAGTCTGACTATGTCAATACTGTCCAAATTCCCCAGTATGGGGGAGAAGTAGAGTTAAACTACGTCCTCTCATGCAATAGGCAGCTTACCAAAAATTTTTATTACATGTGTGACTTACATGGAATTTGCTTATTACAATCGCTTAATCGTAGGAGACCATGTTCACACGAATGAGTAGGCGATCTTTGTTTATAATCAGAAGTACATTATGCCCGAATTGCGAATTTCCTCTAAAATTGATCGCATTTACCACATGGTTTAAGATGCTTTGGTGGACAATCGATCCCCGCTACTTGCCTTAATGTCGGTGGTTACAATTGTGACGAGATATCTATTCATTGAACATGATTGCTATGACAACTGATGCGTGGTGGTGAGGGTTTGATCCTGCCAATTGACACAGTCGCATGTAAGCGGCTGCAACTCAGTTGGTAGAGCGGATGTCTGGTTAACCTGGGTCGTGGATTCGAATCCTTCCAGCCGCACATCTTTTGCATGGTAATTTGTTCTATCGTTTATTTCATTTCGCTGTGTTGCTAACACTGTGGGACGAATTTAGTGGATTCTATTTTCATTTGTATCTACCTTCTTCCATTTGTAATCACATGTATGAACTGACAGTGAGAGATATTATCATTTAATAATCTGCGTGATGAAGCCATCCTATGGGATGCAGCTGGTGTGATGAAAATATTTTCAAGACATGTATTCCATCGCTAACCGCTTAGACAAAGTAAGACTGTCTTGACTTAAGTAATTAAGTACTTTTCTTTACGCAAGTAAGAGACTACGTAAGTTTATATCAGTCCTAACGCCAAATTTGATTTTTTTACAAATAATATTATGATATAAGTCTACCAGTAGTTATTAAGCATTTTGCGTTATAATAGTTGGAAAGTATAACATTACAGAATATTGACCTTTGAAATTGAACTTGAAATTTTTTAAGCTCTTTATAGTTCAAAAATAGATACACATCCTCTGATAGAACATCACTAAGTGAAGGGGTTGAGAAGCAAATCGTCATGGTAATCTATTAGAAGTTTTACGGCAATTGTGATTTTTCCCGCTGGATTCTAATCTCTAATGGAATAATGAGCTGGAGTGTAGCTCATGGCTGTATCGTCTTCACTTCGAGGTTATGTCTAATATAAGAACCAAACATTTTAACACTGCAGAATTCCCTTCATGCCACCGCGCAGAGAAATTATATACCTTGAAGATCATATGAAGCATTCTGTTTGTGCAAGAGATGTCAGCTCTTTGCACTCTATTGACTGGCTTCAGAAAATAGATAGGTCTGCAAAGAATGTGTTATAAAGGTACAGCAGCTAACCTCAACTGGCCCGACACGTCAATGCGAGCCTTCCTCTTGGGTCTTCGCACTTCACTTTGTCCATAATTCGCTGTCGTGCCTCTCATTCCTGAAAAAATAGATGCTGATAATTGATAAATGCAATGGGAGGAAGTAATATGTATTATGCAGATCTCCTACAATACTCAAATACCCAAGCTAAGTCGTCAGATTCCATTTTAAGCCTATTATATTAGTTGAAGTAGTGCATATGATGTAATTTTCCACCTATTGCTGGTAACAATTCGCTTCAAAATCTCGAGATTTGGAAGGAGAACCAGAAATTTCGATCTGTACGTTGGCATACAGTGTAGTATATCCCGACTATGATTCGATTCAAGAATAATTTGTTTCATCGCAACTCAGTAGCGAATTCAGCGCTCAATGTGTCAATCGTTTTCTTTAAGAAGCCCAATCCAACTGAGAAAAGAAACCAATAATCTAATCGGTTGACATCTTCAGTCTTCACGAGTCACGACCCACGTTTCTAAAGCATACAAGCAGTACATTTCTGACACAGGTTTGGTGGACGCAGCCACTTCGTCGGTGAGAGACACGAAGTAATTCACAGAAAATTCCAATGCCGACTTGACTCTCGTGGTTGCTGCATCAAAGCATCATCCCGAGTGATCAATGATGCTGCCAAGGTGGCAGAGTGATGCTACGACTATCAGTTCGTCATCGCCGATGTTGATTGTGGACGATAGGACCAAGGTGCGGTCAGTTAACCACTGCATCTGAACATCAAGTAAGGTTGGGCTGTGCAGCGGTGACGATTCCAGACAATCAACACAGTAATAGCTACGAGGTCAGTGTAAACCAGGCTTCCTAGATGACTTGAGATGGCACAATCTGCTGACTAAATACCATAGCAATCGAACAATCAGCAGCCAGTTCAACATTAACACGCCAAATTGTGCAGTTTCAGTGACTTTTATCAACCAAATCACACAGCAAAGAGACAGACGATGTCAAGTTCTACAGAGAAGTCTGTGAACGTTTTTCATGCGCCTGCTAACTTTTTTAAAAATGATCGGAGGACGCAACATTATTGAGAAAACTTTTGCGGAATGATCTAAATTCTGGGAATCTGAAGGAGTCGTGGCAATCGGAGCATTTTAAAGGAATTCAGGCAATCCGCAAGCGACGCACGACGATTTTTCCTATCTCTGCAAGTGCAAGGTATTACAGATTGTTTCATAAAAACTGGATTACCGTAAAACAAATCATACTAAACGATCCCTTTGTCTAACGCCATGCTTTAACGAATTTCTCTGAATTCGTTGTGCTTGATAATATTGAGTTGCTTACTTCTTGTTTGAGATAAAAAATTTTTATATGTTATTATTTAAATTTTCCTGTTATAGATAAAAAATCATTTAGCATTATCATTTATTACACAACCTCATAATCATACAAATTACATTTCTTTTTTTTTGTTTTTAATTTGTTGTCTTTGTATGCCAAAAGCTATCAAGCAAAGCAAAAAAAACAAAAAAAAAGAAAATCAATCCAAAGAGTATAGCCTAGACATCATATTACCATAATTCATCACATATGATTAACTGACTACGATGTTCCAACTGGACTTCATGTTCCATAGTTTTCTGACTTCGTTGCGGTGGTGGTTTGCTTCTTCCTAGAAATCTATCTCTCACTCGAATCTCTCTCCGGTTGAACAAAATAACAATAACGAGATCGCAAAACAATAAAAAGCACCAGGCAAACACAAAGACATCGCATGCGCCAATGGCTGCACATACAGCAAGGAACCATGAATTCTGAATCGCTTGAAAAATGGAACGCGATGTGAATGTTGGCCAAATATTGAATAAACCATTTACTTTTTCAACATTATTATGTGACATATCGACTATTGATTATATGTCGGATGTAGTTGTCACAGGAGTAGTAGAGTTTAACTTTAACTATCAACTCTCTTAATTAGTACCTATCATTATCTTCTGGCCAGCTCGTTCTCCTGATCTGAAGAAGAAGTAAAATATAGTATATATTCTAGTAACGTAACGTACCTCGTTCACCCGTACCACAAGATGGCCACAACTGAACTCACTGATAAAAAGAGGAGAAAGAAAGATAATCAGATCAAAATCACGATATCATCGAATCAAATGCCTACGATTGGAAATGACATTGATTGACAATAGGGGTAGGGCAAAATCAAAATATTAGCTAGCTTCGTTAACTGTATCATAGCTTATCAGATTATATAAGGACATTTAAATATATTAGGGACATGAAATAACATGAAAAATGCTTTCTGTATCATACTTATGTTTTATTTAGTCAAATTTTAGGATGATCCACTTTTTATGAAACGGACTGTAAAAATTTCTTTTTGCCCACTTATTAAGTTCCTGCATGTGCCATCTGTTTTAATCAGTTTGCATGCACTTCTAGCAAAGTGATGCGCTAAAACAATCTAATTCTGTGGATGTAACATTTCAAGCATAATGACTTGGCATTGATATCTATGCGCCACATTTTCGAGAAAAGCAAATACATGTTGCATTAGATTTACGAGCGTGCGATATAATCAGGTTCTTAGATCTGTTAATTTCATCTGAACAGTTCTTTATGAACTGAAAAGCTGCGAAGGGCAGTCACTCTCATAATAATTGCATGGTGGTCTGAGAAGATTACCAAGTTCAGTATGATATGGCGATTGGAAGGCATTCCGTCTTGTTAGTTTTCGTTATGTTAATCCGAATCTACAGAAATTATTCTCTTGATTGAGGGAATATCAGATGCTTCACTGCCAATACTATTTATAAAAACCGAGAATATACAGTCGACTGTCAACCTGTCAACACAATTACATGTACAAACTACTCGGCCGTTTGCACGCAGTGAGCGATATGAACGTGCATTTTTAAAGAGAATAAATTGTTGCCGGTTGACAAACACACCACCATCATCTTCGTGAAATTTCCTTGTAAAGGAAGAGTGTTTTAACTAATTGTTTCATAAAAAATGGATCACCCTTAAACATCACCTTAACTTCAACTTTGTCTAACTCCACCAAACTTGAACGAATTTCTCTGAAATTTGGAAGATATGTCAGTTGTGCTTACTAATATCATTGTTGGAAATTTCAAGCATGAATATTGAGTTGTTTTCCTGTTATAGATAAAAAAGTAGTAGATAATTTGATCTTCATTTAGCAATTTTACACAAAATCATACCTCACTCTTATAAAATTACATTTGTTTCCTTTGTTATGTAATATGTTGTTCTACAAGCCAAAAGCTATCAATCAAAACAAAAATAAAGAAAATCGGTCAATCAGAGCCAGTATAGCATCATTATTCATCAACAATAATGTAACTGCTACATGTGATTAACTGGACTTCATGTTCCATAGCTTCCTGACTTCGTTGCGGTGGTGTTGGCAGCACTCCTGATTGCTTTCAGCTGGAAATCTATCTCTTACCGGTTGAAAACAATACAAAGCACAAATGAACAATAACGAGATCGCATTCACAAAAGGCAAAGTGTCAGCCTTGCTAGAACTAGGGTTTTCTTTGCGAGCTACAAGCAAGCGACTAAATGTCCCTTACACAAATGTGCATCGATGGCATAATGATGATTTTCGACTCTGTCGTAAAGAGGGCTCTGGCCGTCCACGCAAAACATCCAAACGTAGAGACCGCCTAATTTTGAGATTTGTTAAAGTTGATCCAAGTCTCTCGTTAACTGAGATGGCTGCACTAGTCTCGTCTATTTCTAAGTCCACTATTCGTAGAGGACTTATTGAGTAGAATTTCAAGAGCTGTAAGAGGCCCTCTCAGATCGAATTATCAGATCAGCATACAAAAAGACGTCAGTAGTAAGAAAACGGCGAACACTCGACCGGCGCGCCCCCCCCACTCTGGAACGGCAGAGTGTCGTGATCGGCCGCCGTGGTGCTTCGGGTCTGACGTCCCCTCCCCTCTGGAACGGCAGAGTGTCGTGGTGGTCTTGGGCGACCGCCAGGATTTGTCTTGAGGCTATAGTGTGTGATGTTTTTCGTGCAATCTGCTGAATGTTGGGTTGTAAAATGGGCTGTTTCGAGTGGAAGGAGTGCTCGGATGTGAAAACGGAGGCCAGATTCGGATTCAGCGTGAAATTCTGCATCGGTATGGTGAATTTGAACGCAATCGGAGAGAAAAATTTTCGCTGACGTCCCCCCCCCCTGCGCCAAACTTCCAATTTTGCTTCTAGTGGATGGATTTTGTCGTGCAATAGCTCGTTTGAAAGGTAAGAGTAAGAGACAAATTCACTGAAAGAATCGGCTTGTTCATATCTGTCTTCGTTTAGATGTGAGACGCCATTTAAGATTTTGGGACATAGGCGAAAAACGAGAGTTAGAATTTGGGACGTTTTGGGCTGTAGCTTCAAAACGAAGCATCGGATTGGAAAACGGATTTCAGATTTGGAATCAGCGTGAAATTCTCTATCTGTATGGTGAGTTTCAAGTCAATCGGAGTCGATGGCTGCCTACTGTAGAGCCAAAACGAAGCATCGGATGGGAAACAGAGGCCAGATTCGGATTCAGCGTCAAATTCTACATGGAAATGGTGTATTTCCAGCTCAATAGGAGCACTAGAACCGGAGATAGACGGGTTTTTAGTGTCTGGATGATGGGTATTACGTCATCAGCTGATCGCCACACACTATATAAGCTGGGAACCGACAGAAACTTGACATTAATACGAGAGATTGTCAACGGTAAGTCGTCTCTCTGAGCTCCGATGATAGCTTCGGACATTCCAAATTCCGGGTTTCTGTAAGAAACCGACTTAGAAAATTTCATTGCTGATATCAGCTAAGGCGTCAGACTTAGAGGTTAGCCAGGAGATGGCCTTCGTCTCCAGGCCATAAAAGACTCCAAAACTTTAAAGGCTTGTAACTTTGCTTCTACAAGTCCGTTTGACTTGATTCAAAAAAGGTTCGGTCGCTATTGACCTGCCCTAAGTGATAGACTACTTATAAAATTTCATAAGTAGTGCTAAAAAAATGAAAAATTTAAATTCACTAGTTTTGGAGGTTTTCTGGGGTTTTCGACCCTGCTGAATTCAACTAAGACATTTATAAAGTTGTGGGAGGCGAGCTTCGGCTTGGAATTTGCAACCTTTGTAAACAATCCACTGATTTTCATGTCAAAATCGGGGTCCGGATACCAACACAGTGATATGACACACGCTCTGTCCGCGGGAGGTTGGATTTGTGGGCCGAGGCCTTGGAGTTGGGATAAGATCCCCTCTGAGTAATGCCTGTAACGGATTCAAAGGTTCGACACTTTCCACCAATCTCACAATTTAGCTGTATGATTATAAAAATGACTGCCAATGTCGCCTGTTAGTAATTCTATTTCATCCTTCCTTTACAGATACATAAGTTACAAAATGGGAGGAAATTCAAAGTTTCATTTTAAAAAGTGCCTATGTGGCGAAGTCAAGCGAGGTGGCGAGTTCAAGCGCCATTTAAATAAATTCCCCGACTCTCCCGAAGAGCATAAGGAGGTCGCTGTGGTGAGCGGATGCACATCATGTATGAAATTCGTCAGGGGAAACCTGAACGAGTTTTTCTATAAGACGCATTCAACATGTCTCATTAAGAAGGTGAAAATTATACCACCTCTGAGGTTGGGTTAGCCATCACCCCACTTTTTGAAAAACCTAATCAAGATGAGGAGACAGAGACGCAGATGGCAGTTCAAGCCATACAAGACTGCAAGAATGAGCAGCCAACGACATCTCACCTCAGCTCTTCTAGCTCTGAGTCGGAAATCTCCGAATCTGAATCGGAAACGGAAGAGGCGGTCGTCCTTAACAAACCCGAGGAGGCGATCATAGCTCCTAAACCCGATAAGACGATTGTGAAGAGTCGGGCAGTGCCAGCGCCAAAAATGCACTCCTCACCTAAAAAAGGGAGAGGTATCAAAGCCCAAGCCAAGCGGTGGGCTAAGGATGATGGTGTGGCGAGGGTTAGCCAAGAGTATGCCATTAAGAAGCTGAAGGATGAAATGAGCCGTTATAAAAACGAATGCTCCGCATTAAGGGATGAGAATTTTGAACTCAAAAAGCTGGTGGCGGAAATTAGGAGTCTTAAGGCTCAAGTATTAAAGTTGGAAGGTTTCCAAAAGAGAGCTCTAGCGAGTGAGAGTCGCGTAGAGGATCAGGCCACATGCATTAAGAATATGAAGGCGAAGGAGGCGACGCTCAAACTCCAACATGAGCAGGAGAAGATGGCTCTTCTTGAGGCGAAGAATAACGCTGTCAAGGAGAGAAGAACAACGCTCCACCTCCCCGTAGTCGGTAGCAAAATTATCGACGATGTAATAATGGAGTCGGAGGATTTGGATAAAACGAGCGAGTGCTACGAAGGAGCAATGCCAGATATTCGCTGTCTCCACATAAGCATTAAACACAATGGTGACATTCAGGAATTGCGCCATCGTAAGCGAAAGTTGCCGGCCAAGTACCTGCCTCAGCCACCACCATCGAAGGTTCAACGAACCGGTTGAATTGATTTATGGTAAGTTAATATCATCTCTATCACTTGAATATAATTTCATCTATTTTCTTTCTATTTTCCAGATGCGACGGGAACGAACCAACGGCTCTCATAAGGGCCACCATGGGGCAAGATTTGATAAAACCTCCTCGTGGTTTGCCCTGGGCAGTCTTCGGACTGGCGAATACTATCATTAAGTTGAATCTGCTATCAGTCAACTTGAACGTTATGCAGTCGATTGCTATCCCTGAAGCATTCTGATTCGCTGTTGAGCAATTCATTGTTGAAAACCCTATATAAGCCAGAAGATTGTAGCGCTTCTCATTCAATTTCAAGTCACGATGGAAGCAACGTCTCCTGCCAACAGCATTCCCGTCTTCATCGATGAAGACAACGCTATTCCCGAGTTCGTCATCCTCGATGAGTGGGATGAAGAGGATGATAAGAAGGGGAAGACGAGAAGACCGTTTTGGAGGATGGGGTGTGGACCAAATATATACTCGCATCCGAGGAAAGATTCCAGATGCACACACGAGCTAGGCGTATATGGTCTAATGACAACCTAACCGTCGTACCCATTGACTATTCCAGCCAATAGTCAACTTAAATTCACACCCCGAGAATGAACCATCGGCTCTCTTAAGGGCCACCATGGGGCAAGACATGATATAACCTCCACGCGGTTTGCCCTGGGTAGTCTTCGGACTGGCGAATACTATCATTAAGTTGAATCTGCTATCAGTCAACTTGAACGTTGCAAATGAAGTTCGGTGTAATACTTCCTTTCGACGGGCGTTCCTGTAAAGGGCGGCGGTGAAGCCCGTAGCTATGTATACCGCAAGGGACATTCGGCAATGGTCAATCTTGTTAAACCTCTCTGCGTCATGTTTGCAAGTGATTGCCTCTGTCTCAACGTAGTATGCATTCGCGCCAGGGCGACATTTAGCCAACTGTCGAAGGTTGCCTTATAAACTATCCATTGCATACGTTATGAGAACCATGAGTTCTACCTGTCTCTATCAATGAGATGAATTGATGAATGGAATGAAATGGGAGGACACTCACGCGCCACACGCAACATAACACACTTCTCTCTTCCGTAGTCTAACAAGCTCTTTACACATGGATCGCAGTCGATTGCTATCCCTGTATCAGAAGTGTAAGCTATCTTAATTTTATCTAACACTATTTCATCTACCATTATCATCCATATGAAATGTTATAAGAATTGCAAGTTAAACTAAGTGTGCTACTATTTCCAAATGAAAAAGTATACATGATTAAATCATCCACTGAAAACCCATTCAAGTAAGTCAGTATGAAAGCAAAGATAATTTGGAATAAAAATTTATTATGGCATGTATTTCAAAAGGTCTTCATCGTCAATATCGTCCCAGAGTCTGGCTTCACATAGATCACAAAAACAGTTCACTTCTTTCAATCGTTCTTCCACTGCGAGCCTCACTTTGTCAATATACTCCCACTCCACCATAGTTCGTGGCTGGGAGTTAGGGGTGTACCACTCCCATAATTGGTGGAGGAATTTGCTGCTGGTGATCTCCATCACATCGTCAGTATCGTACTGGAGATACTTCCACCTCACGCTTGTTAAGTCGGGACACTCCTTCTCACATACACTCTCCTCTTCGTCATCCGCTGCTAATGACAACTTTCTGATATTGTCCAGTCGGTACACCTTCTCTACCTTTCCCTTCGTTGGAGCGTTTGGTGCAACGAGCGCCTTCGGTGTTGAGCATGGAGAAGAGAATTTTCTATTCGGTGTTGTCGGAGGGCTTGTCATGTTGACTGTGAATAATAACTTTGAAATGTTTTCTAATTCTTAAGTATCAACAAGCAACCAATCAGAATGAACAGCCAATGAATGATGAATATGAAAGTATATATATGTAAAGTGACATCCGTATCATTTCACTCTGTCTTTGAGACGTATAAGTGAAGTGTTCTCTAGCGAATTCTGTTATTATTTGAGGTGTACAATGAACTGCTATCTCGTGAATTCCAAATTTGAGTGAAGTCTCTATCTTGTTGAAGTATCAACCTTAAACTTGATTTCGTTGAAATGGTAAGTTGAAGATTTCCTCTCTCATCCCCCTCAAACGTGTGGCTAATAGCATCTTCCTCAATTTCAGGCATCAACTTCATCACCAACGCCCTTCTCGAGGAAAGTTTAGAGTTGTTGAGTCAAGGTAGGTTGTAACAATACACTGAGACTTGAACAGAGATGAAAGAATGATTTCTCTTTCAGGTGATACCAGTCCCATCTCGAGCGAGTTGGATAACAACAGCGACTCCATGTCAACATTGTCGCGGGAATGCAACGATCGGGAATGTGCTGACTGTGGACACATCTTCACGAGGAAGCGTGATCTCGTCCGACACATCAAGCGAGGTGTTTGTAGACCTAAGTCAGCATCAATCTCCGAAGGTGGGGATGATTCTGTTAACGATGTCTCCTTTTCTTGCGATTTATGCATTCAGTCTTTTGAGTCACATTTTGAACTATCTTCACATAGACTTCGACATACACACAGTGACGATAGTTATACTAACAGCACCTCCTCTATCCGACTCTCTGAAGTGTCGATAAATAATTTAGTGAGGAACTACCAGATGGAATCCTCAGAAACCATTACTGACTTTGAAGAATGGTTTCATCAAAATTCATCTTTGATTGGTGCGCTCTTCAACAATTTAGTCAATTTTAGAATGAAGGCGCTCATCTATCTCAAAGTAAAATATGTAAAAATCGACCACCATACTGGTCAAATAGTAGAGAGGTTGGAGTTTCACATACCCTCCTCTCCTGCAACCGAAGTTGTAGACTGCGAGTCTTGGATAAATTTTCATATCCAAGGGTTAAAATTAAACATAGATAAATTTAACGAGCGTGATAGCGGTCTCGTTTTTGATGGTATTGAGACTGCCATGATTAAAATCACTTTATTAGAGAACTACTCTGGACGAGGCTCCTTTAAACTTCCGAAAAATTTAAGAAATAAAGCAGCAGTCATTTCTGTAGATTGCGAATCGCAATGTTTTAAGTATGCCGTCCTCTCCATTCTCCACTATAATGATGTACAGTATAGCCGATACCGTAAGAGTAAGTATCAACAGTGGGAGAATGAATTAAAGTTTGATGACTGCAATAGTGAAGATATGAAAATTAAAGATATAGAAAAATTTGAAAAATTGAACAACATCAAAATAGTTCTCCATGTTTGGGAAAAGGGATTGAAGGGTGTCCGCTACAACTCGCGTTCGAGTTGTTATGACCACGTTGTCAACCTTTTATTAGTAAGACAGGATGATAGTGAGGAATGGCACTACTGCGGTATTCCCAAAATTTCTCGCTTATACCACCACTTAAGAAATTCTAGCTCATCAGAGATTTATTACTGTGACAGATGCATTCGCAACTTTAGGAGTAAAAATAGATTTGAAACTCATTACGAATGGTGTAAGCGAGGTAAACTACAAATGGAGCGCATGCCCAAAGATAAGGAGTTTTCATATAGAGAGAATGGCGATGAACTAAGTCCTCTTCGTGTCATCTATGCTGACATCGAATGCTATATCGATGATATCATCCACAAGCCAGCAGCCATATCCTGCTATGAAGTATGGCATGACCATTTCCAAAATAGAAAAAATAAAATGCACGTCTGGCAAGGTGAGGATTGTATTTAACAATTCCTACAATTCCTCGAACAGGCTGTAAAATTTCAACAAAAGTATGATGGTGAACTCTATCGCAGATCATTGCATATGACGGCAGATGATCAAGCAAAATTTGATAGTTGCAACGTTTGCCCCAAATGTAGGAAAACATTTGATGATGATAAGATTAAGAAAGTGCGCGACCATGATCGCATCACTGGTAAATTTAGAAACGCACTATGTTCAAAATGCAATTTTTCACTTAGGATGAAACGGCGTACATTACCCGTCATTTTCCATAATTTCAAGGGCTACGACAGCCATATGATAATAAAAGGAGGTTTAGGTCAAATGAAAGAGTGGAAGCTTGATGTAATAGCGCAAACGAGAGAGAAGTTTATGGCCATGACAGCAGAAGTGCCTGTCGATAAAACTAAAGAAAATAAGACGGTCTATTTTGATATAAAATTTTTAGATTCCTACCAATTTATGACTGCTTCACTGGCCTCTCTCGTGCAAAATCTAAAGTCTCTTCCACTAACACAAAATCTTAAGAAACAATATCCAAATCTAACCGATGAAGTCATCACACGGAAAGGAGTCTTTCCATATGCATATTTTGATGCGATTAGTAAACTCGGCGAGACTTCTCTTCCGCCCATAGATAAATTTAAAAATGATTTGACCGGCGCAGAATGTAAGACCGAAGATTATGATCATGCACAAGATGCATGGATAAAATTTGACTGCCATACATTTGGCGAATATATGATTGCCTACCTTAAGTTAGATGTATTTTTGCTGGCTGATGTATTTCAGGAGTTTCGACGAGTGGCATTAGAAGAAGATAAGTTAGATCCCGTCCACTTTGTCAGTCTGCCAGCCATGTCATTTAAGTCTGCTTTTAAAATGACTGGTGAGACCATTCATCTCTTACAAGATCCAGAGTTGTATAATTTATTTGAGCGAGGAATTCGCGGTGGTCTCACATTTGTAAATAAACATAGGTTAAAATCAAAATTAGTAGGCGATGATCAGACTCATCTTAAGTATTATGACCAAAATAATTTATATGGTAGTTCACTATCCAAACCACTCCCTCACTCTGAGTTTAGCTGGTTAGATGATAGTGAAATTCAGCATCTCTCCAACCCTTCTAACATACTAGCAATTCCAGATGAAGGTGATTGGGGATATTATTTTGAGATAGATCTAATCTATCCAAATAATATTAAACATAAAACCGTAGATTTTCCACTCGCACCCGAATCAGATGAAGTGACCAAAGATATGTTTCCCGACTTTATGAAACAATTTCATAAAGATTTAGAATCATGCGGTCAACCCGACTATAAGCCTTGCCGCAAACTTTTACTCACCCAGTATGATAAGGAAAACTATCTAGTCCACTTTAGCATCTTAAAATTTTATTTAGAAATGGGTATGATTTTAAAAAGAGTTCACCGCATTATTAAATTTAGACAGAAAGCCCTCCTCAAACCATATATTGATAGCAACAGCCAGAAACGTGCACTAGCCCAAAGTCAATGATGTTACAAAATTTAAGAAATTGGTCTCATCACCTCTATTCATCGATAGAGACATTATCGATGAGGACCTTGTAGGTGTTAAAATGATAAAATCTGAAGTTGAGTTGTGCAAGCCCATCTATATTGGCCAAGCTGTACTAGATTACTCTAAGCTTGAAATGTACCAACTCTTTTATAAAATACTAAAACCATGTCCTCTCGTAAAAGAGGTTCGTTTGTTGGGTGGTGATACAGATAGTTTCTTCTTAGCCATTACCACTCAAAAAGATTTAAATTTCAATGAAGTAGGAAAATCTTTAGAAAGATATTTTGATACATCAAATTATCCTACTGATCACCCACTCTACTCCATCAAAAATAAGGCAAAACTTGGCTGCTTTAAGGATGAGACAGCAGGGAAGGAAATAGATGAAATGATTCTCCTCCGACCAAAAATGTACAGTATGAAATTAAGGGATAGCGACGATAGTATTAAGCGTGCTAAAGGCATATCAAGATCATTGGTCTCTAACATGAAACATAAAAATTTCAGGAAAGCCTATAGAAATAAAAATATAACGTTTGTCAATATGACAATCTTAAAATCTAAGTCGCATGAGATCAAAACTCATACTTTTAGGAAACGGGCGCTTTCAGCATGGGAGGATAAGAGGTGCTGGTTAGAACACAACATATCTCTTCCACATGGACATCCTGACACAAACATACCACCACCCAAAAGAATTAAACTCACACTACCACATTTAGGAGACGTCTTAGCATAATCATCCTTAACTTAGTATTTTCATGTTGATTTCTGTAGATAAACACTGCTGTTTTATGTATCGCTTTAGATCGTTTCTTCCTTGTGAATATATGCCTACAGTCAGCCCATTCCCGTATATCTGTGAAAAGACTTTTTCATACACATATTTTTATTTCAATAAACATATCACAATGACTTCACTTTGTTTTCCGAAACACTAAAGTTACGAGGGATTTAGTATCTTTCACATGGATGCACTCTTGTAAACCATTGGTAATTTTGATAGCAATAGAGGGTATAGTTTGTTTGACGACGGGATGATAGAAAATAGATTCAAACATCTCGACTATTCCATATGAAGCGTCTTTATCATGAATGAAATCACGTAAAATGTATTCTTTTTTCTCACCAACAGAAATAAGTAGAATCAAATCACTTTGAATGTAAAGGTTCTGTTCATGTTTATCAAGTGTCATTGGTGTTTCTATACCAATCGTATGCGCAGCAGCAAACACAGTTTGTAGCATTGAAAAACCAAAAAGTTTTTTCAAATTTTTACTCAATTGACATTGAATGTCATCACCCAGTTTCAGAACAACGCGTTGATTTTCAATTGAAAACGAAATGTGGTGTGTCTTTACATCATATTTACTTTTCATCACATGCTTCAACTTCTGTTGTATATAAGGATTTACTACATGAATGAAGCTTTCAACTGTATGATATAGACGCGGCATTATATTGATAGCAACTTTAGATTCTTCATAAGACTGGTAAATTTTCTTGATGCGATCGCCATAGATGTCCACCCACCATTCATCATTAACTGAATCAGCTTTAGTGTGATATTCATGAGAAGCATACTCGTACACCATACCTCTTCCAATAATAGGTGTATAATGTCTTACAAAATGACGCAAGGTTGGATAGAAATAAACTAAGTTTGTCATTATATTTCTGAATGACCAACTTATTTTTGTCCGCCATAATTTTCTCTCCATACTTCTTACCCACAGTCTCATTCCATCGTTTTACTAACTCAATAAGTGATAAAGGTTGAACACCACGCTTTTTCAAAATGATGCGTTCTTCACATTCTACAACATCTTCATTAAATATTTTAAATTTATAATGAAATTTATTGATTCGATTTGAATAAACTTTTCTAACATTTGCAGTAGCAATTGACGTTAGATGTAGTCCATGGCCAAAACCGAGATGCGGATAGAATTCATTATCCAACCTCAGTGTAAGACCTTTAGTAAAAGAATGAAAGCGAAGGAACTGTCTCCCACTCCAATGATAGATGGTAAACTCATAAGCTTTCTCATTTTTATTCTTCATGATGGAAGTATTACCACTATTGAATGCCTTAATAATTTTCTCATTCCCAAATGGTTCATAAGAATGTAATTTAACTCAATCCATTCATAGTTCCACTTTCCATCTGATGTTAAATTGTATGGGAACTGGAATGCATTATTCATCGTTATTCCATCATGGGTGCGAGGAGTCAATATCATTTCTTCCAAATCATTCACATTCTGAATATTGCTATCATAGCAAATACTAGAAACGCCAACCTCCCATTCACCTTCTAAATGTAGTGGGCGATTTAATTCTACTCGATAGTCTGATGGTTTATTTTTGGGAAATTTATTCATAGAAGCATTACTGGGCAAGTAGATTAGAAACGAGTCCTTATTTTCACTTTCCATATTATTCACATTGGAAAGATATATTAGCATACTTTTGCATTAACTCTTCATTCGGAAATGGAGTGTGATACTTGTCACAGCATCTTTATGAAAAGGAATCAACGCACCAGCATCGTCATAAATGGCAATATCAATTTGTGGGATGTAGTTTGATTTCAGCTTTGTATAATGCACTTTCTTGAAAGTATGCTCAGATAAAATACTGCAGCTTTTTGGCTGGTATGGTATCATTGCTAGCAATGGAGCTTCAACATCTCCCACACGTACATCTTCACCAATATTGGAATATATCTGAAAATAGTTAATACGACGCGATAGCGACATGTCTGCGCTAGCTTTGGTTACAGTACCACTTTTAAAGATATTTTGATCAAAACCCAAAATGTCCATTAGAGTTTTATCAATAATTAGTTCAATACCTTTTCCACTTATAGTGAGAGACAAAGTACCTTCTTTTTCAGAAAATGAAATATGTTGCTCATTAATCACTTCATTTAAATAATCTACAACCAATTTAACCGAAGTAATAATGCGAGGCATCAACACTCTTGTTTCATGTAAGATACCACCTAAAGGCTCTACACACTTTCTGTATAAAGATACGGTCCATTCTGTATCAAATTGATTTGGTCTTTCACATGGTAAATGTTGCATATCAGATTTTCCATGAACAGCTGCAGAACGATGTCGTAAGAACTGATGAAAATCGTTTGAACAAACTAATACTAGATCATCATCATTTAATTTACTTATTGCAATATGATTAGATGATTTGATATAAGTCAATGTTGCCACTTGTTTACCATCAACTCGAAGGAGATAATTAAATTTCTTCAATAATGTTTCAGGAGTCATGTTTGTCTTTCTTGGCTTAATCACAATCTTCTTCACCAACGTCTTCTAATTTTTTGGAATAAGATCTACATAATAAGCTTTCTCTCGATATATTAACTGTTTATGACCACTTATGTGGTAATTAACGTTAAAATTATCATAGCTTGTTAAGGCGCTAGCGAGGTAACCTAAATCATTTCTTAAACTTGGACTTAAACCAACAATCCAATCTTTCTCAACTACATGATGTACATAATTATGATCATCATTGTGCGGAGTAAATTGGACAATATGTTTACACGCTTTATTCAAGAAATCATATATAAACTTTTTACATGATAAGAGATCTTTCTTTGGCCACTGTGGAATGTATACTCGGCACCCCTTTTCACATTGTTAAGCAGCTGTACGTCTCATATTAATAGTCATCACCTCATGATCAAAAGTATAGACACAGTTGCTATAAACAAGTTGAGTGACACCCACTTCCCAATTTCCATTTAGCTGTTGTGCATGATCAATGGGAGTAGAAAAGAGTGCGGCTCGATTACTAGCAAATCTCTTTGTAGCCGCATTGCTAAGCAAAATATGATAAAACGACATTTTTATATTGCTGATCTGCGGCTTTGCATAACATCATGAAGACTTGGATTTTGGACTCTCTACAATATATCAGAGTTGATCGTGATGGAAACGTACACTTCAAAAATTCTCATGGTCATACATCAAGAGGTATTACATTAACATGGCGACAATTTGTCAACCTCAATGATATCATGAGGAATTTGGAATATTTTGAAACATTAAGATTCATCTCCTTGGGTGATCAAGTTTGGCTTCAACATTACAGAAATGAAATTCAAATCTGCCATTCTCATTCCGCAAACTGTTTCTCATTTCGCAAATACAATTGGGAGAAGTATAGAAGATACATACATCGCTCCATCATGACATTTATTCGTCGTGAGTTCATCGCCCTACTATGCAAATCTTAATCAGACATGACTACCACGCACCATGAGTTGGAAATTAGATTCCCTACAACGAATTAGATTAGCTACAAAGACTACTACGTCGGATATGGAAGAGGGAGAGGTGTGTGATGTCGAATCTGACTGTGGACAATATGGTGATCTCTACTCAATTGAGTGAAAGTGTATCATTTTTGAAGATTCGTACCAGCAGTTACAATTTGTGTTATGAACCCGAACTTTTTCCTGCAGCTCTCATTAGTTGTTGGTTACCTGTGCATGTGGCAATCTTTCATAATAGTAAAGTGATCATTACTGGACTAAAATCTCATGTACAAGCAAATGTGATCCTAGACTATCTCATTGAGTATGTACGTACCCAGCGGATTGTAAAATAAAAAACAATTTTTCCAACATGATGTTTTTATTTCAAATCATGATAGAACTTACAAATCATTTTTTCATTAGAGGATGGATTACATGAAAAGTTTTGAATAACAGATACAAATCGAGATACATGTAAACGTTTTAAGATGAAGTACAGTACAAAAGCACCACACGTTGATGAAAGTGGATGTTGTAGTATGCGTTCATTTCGCTGATATTGACGCGTATGTTTTCTCAACCACTGCTGTGTTGGTATATTTGGAGGGTGAGCAAGAGAGTCAAATAGTTCACCACGTCGGTCTTCTCCAATAAAGATCGCTTTCTAATGCTCACCGCCTAAATTCTGCGAATGAGTGTTTAGCACAATAAAGATGGGATAGTGATTTACTGCAGGTGGTAAGGTATCGAGTGAATAGACATTATCGAAAGCTTTCAACGTCGCTTCGTCTGCATTACGCTGCACTTTAGTCTTAATATCGTCAGCAGTCAACCAACTCATTAACGATTATACTGAAGAATCACGTCACGATACTTTGTAATTTCAATATTTGAATCGAAGACTGCATAAATTAATACATTGATCGTCTCAGGTAGTGTTCTTTTGAACGTTAAATCCAAACGAATATTGTGAGGCACGTTCGCTTGACGATAGGGTGCACTGATATCGCTGTCAGCAGTCAAATCAAATGCATAAATAGTATATCCACTCTTAAACTCTTTCATAGTAAGTCCGTTGGTGTCATCCGTATTGTAAAAACCAAAGACATCCATAAAATCAACATAACTGCGCATAAATTGATCCGAAGCAAAATCTGGTTTGTAGGGTGGACCAGGATGACTCACACCATTTACACGTAAAGCAATTTCACTTAACTGATTGTGTTTAAAATTGAAAGGATTCTTCTTTATATTAACATTAAATGCATCATTTTCAACCATTGCCACCATGAGGAGCTTCGGTGCTTCCGATGGAAAGAGGTTATCTTTCATGAAACTCTTTTGATCTTTCGGAATTGTAAAGGTGAGAAGCTTTGTATGCTGAACGGGGTAAATGGCATTTTGGCGGTTAAGACCTTCAGCATGTCCTCTAATGACACTTGGATTCGGTACTACTCGACGAATGTAAAGTGCAATATCTTCCACATGAATTCTAAAATTGTCAACTTTAGCAAATGCATTCAGCGCAAATTCAGGCTTATTCAATGTCAGCTTGAGTCGCATGCTGGTATTACAGAGTAAAAACTTTGACTGTCTAAAGAAGTCTAAATTCAGCGGACCATATAGCTGACATACTTTACTATCTTTAATCATAGCAGATCGCTTTACAAAGCCACCGTTTGTTTCAACATCAAATTTTCCTGCTTCATCTCTGTACCATCCCATGGCTTCCATAATACTTTTTTGTGCTGCTGGATGAAACTGTGATACATGATTGAAATATGATTTATAGGGATAATCGCTTTGACCACCTTCCACCTGCTGCTCTCCAATCGTTAGAGAAACATCGCGAAGTAATGTAGTCAATGGTAAATTGTTCAGTCCAACTTTGTGCATCGTCAATAGCAGTTCCATCTGCTTGCTGAATTCTAAACCTCAAATCAAGCATCGCATAACTCAAATCTATGTAGTCATCACTACCACCAGGAATAACAAATTCAATGGGGCCAGCATTCTCAGCTGTTCGAGGATGATAATCTACAATACTTGAACTAAGAATATCTGTCCGTATGGCTTGTTGATCGAACAAACAAAAACCGGAAGTTTTACACTCCATGATTAGAAGTTATGGCAGTGTCGTCGTTTAGCGCCTGATGAATGATTAGAGCCTCTGCGACGTTTGCGTGAATGCCTTTTGACTGAAGATCGCACCTTACCAGCTCCGCGATGTTTCCTCCTTCCTTTATTCATTCGTTTAGGTGATTTCTTTCCTTGAGTAACACCAGCAAAGGTCTGCTTCAATGTTTTAAACCGCGTTCCTTCCCACGATTCAACAAACTGCTCTTAAAACTTCTACCTCTGGAAAGATCACTAGCAACATCACCAGCAAAGCCAACGGCATTACTTAAAACATTTCGTTTTAAAGATCTACCGACATCGGATATGAGAGGTGCTACAACAGATTTCAGTGCACCAAGTATGCTACCTCCACGTTGGCGGCGAGCGCCGATGTAAATTTGTCCTCCACCACTTACATAGGAGGGTCGTGAATAAAATGAGGCAGTTGGATTCATAGCTCAAACCCTAAACATTGTTAGTTACAACTTTGCATGAATCACTGTCGATCACTTAGATGAAAGATGTCGGCACGACGCATCCAAGAGTTCATACTTGAAGGATAACCAGTCCATTTAACAAGACACCATTCTTCACCTTGCCGTTTTTTACATCGAATGATTTTCTCTACCAAATATCTTTCACTTTCAGTGACTACCTCAATCTCATCGCGGTAAAAGCTACCCTCAATTTCTTCATTATCGTAATCTTTCAACTTGTAGGTGGTCGGAGAGTCTTTTTGATTAATCCTTGATACTGTAAATACCTCCTCTGTCCAATTCGGAAGGTACCCTTTAGCAAAAACACTTTTCACTTTTGAGATACGAACTTTATCACCAATTTTCACATCACTTTTCACATGAGTGCGTTTACGTTGGAATGATTCGCGCACTTTATCTACATTGTCAGCATTTACATCTACTGGTCTGAGTCCAATAGAACGATGGATAGAGTGATTGTAGGCATGGAGTGTATCTTGTAGAACCTTTGTCCAATTTTGTGTCAAGTTGGCAGTAAAATGTCGCCACAAGCGATTTTTTAATGTGCGATTAAAACGTTCAACGAGTGCAGCTTTAAAGGCACTCTTTACACTAAACAACTCAATGTCATGCCTCTCAAATAATCTTCTCACATGCTGATTTTCAAACTCTTTTCCTTGATCACTCTGAATTCTTTTTGGAATCCGACCTCGAAAAATTGTTTGGAATGCTTTTGCTACTCCTTTCCCTTCTTTAGTTTTTAAAGGTTCAGCCCACGCATAACGCGAGAAAATATCAATGACGGTTAAAATAAAGTTATTGCCCGAGTTATGTTTTGAAATGGAGGCGACATCGCACAAATCTGCTTGCCACTGTTCATCGATGTCATGAACAATATAATGGCGGGTGCGGTACTTCTTTTTCGCTTGTTTGTGGAGTGTATAGGTAGCCTGACCCTTTAACCATCGTTTCACTTGTGATCGTGGAAGACCACTCGCTTTTGATAATTTCTTGATAGATGCAAATCCTGCCGGATGTTTTACATCATAATAGATTGACTTCAAACGTTCAGTCGATGACGACTGACTCTTTTTCCTCCTTCTCATCTTTTTGTTATCTTGCCTTTCTACATTTACAACAACTACAGCATTTAGCTTTAGCGGTTTTGCGATCGTGTTCACATTGCTTAGGGGTTTCATTATGAGAGCTGGCGCAGCAAGTGCAAGTCCTGAGGAATAACAATCATGCGAGAATAAGAACTCATAGTTTGTAGATAATCATGGGAGTTTTCAAAATATCACTTCGAAATCTAAATTCTTCCGGACACTCTTGCGTAAAGTCAATGAATAAGTAACCGTATGGTTTTTCAGTAGCTGCTTGAAAAATTTCAATTAAGGCTTTTGATCCTCTGGGTGCAACTTGTCGCGCTAAAATTTCAATTTGACTTTTATCTCGCGGATTCTTGAAAATAGCGTAATAGTGTGTATTCAGGTTTCGTGTACGAGCATCTTTTCCATCAGGAAACAAATTTTGTGTGATATAGATGATAAAACACCTTTTACGAGGGGTGATTGAAAAGTTCGCGGCCCGATATAGAAAAAAGCATATTTCGCATACGATACATATTTATTTTTCGACATAATCGCCCCTACAATCAACTTACTTAGCCCAACGGTGCTGCAATGCGCGGATCCCTTCCTCATAGAAGTGTGAGTCTTTGGAGTCCAGATACTCCTCAACGGCCTCCATGACGTCACCGTTGGATGCGAAGTGCTGACCACGGAGCTCCAATTTCATTTTTGGGAAGAGATAAAAGTCCGATGGTGCCAGATCACCAAGTGTTCGAACCATATCATCATGAATCTCCTTTGCTGTGAGTCCTTTCAAGCCGAGATAACGAATGACAGCTCGATTTGAAACGTGATCCATCTTACGCCTAACTGACTGATAAGTTAGTAACTGAAGTTAAGTAGCTGTCGTTTACCAGCAGTTAACTCGATCGACTGATCACTCGTCATGCGCCGTCAGCACATTCCATTGTATCAATCTACATGTGCATGATGGCCTGGCTTTAAGCTTTCTATGTCAGGCCGCGAACTTATCAATCACCCCTCGTATGATGTGCTGCACGAGTGAACATATCTGTAACATCTTTGGAATTCTTACTTTCTTTTAATAAATCATCCAATACAACAACAACATTAGACTGAAGTTTATCCACTGGAATAATTCCTTCATGTCGAATAAAGTTGCGACTTTGCAATTCCTGAAACAGCGACGGTTGATAAATACCATAACACCAAATCACTCGATTGATAGGTTCCTTAAACAACTCCCTTCTTTTATCCAATAAATTCAGCGTGAAAACAGTTTTACCTGCATGAGATGGACCTGATACAGTCAGAACTTTATCACATTGAAGTCTGAAATCCATTTTATTACTTTGAGATTCAACATTTGCATAATTAACGCTTAGAGCCAAAGATATTACCCAATAGGTTGCCCACGGCAGGAGCTATCATTGGAAGTATTGCTGAAAGGAAACCGCCCTTTTGTGTTAGAGTTTTCCTCTTTCTTTGAAGGGTGACTTTAGGATTGGAGATGAAACGCAATTTCGTAGCATATCGCTTAAGTAACTTTCGTTGTTTTGGCGCTAATTTCTTCGTCCTCAACTTCCTCACATGAGAAATAATTTCACAAATGAATTTATCGTTAGCATGTCGTATAGCATTGTATCGCTGATTTGCTTTCATTCGTCGGAGAGCTTGAATGGCTGAAGAAAACTTTGAAGACTTTTGACTTTTACGTTTCGTCATTCTACGTTTCGCCATTTTCCGTGTTAGTCTTTGCTAAAACCTATCTTTACCACATTTGCATAGGTACTAACTATTGCGACATAAGTGACACTCGAAATGAGCAATATCACAGTGGTTACATTTGCTAAGTTGAATGCAATTACGTATGAAACAGCGTTGACAAAAAGCATGCTTACATCTCTTGAAGATGCGCTTTTCATTTCCATCCTTTCGCTTACATACATCACAACACATAGTTTCACCGTTACTGACGTCTATAGCAAGTCTTTTTGAAGATATGAATTTGCTAGCCTTTTCTAAATAATAGACACATGTACAGAAGGAATATACTTCGAGAGTGAGCAGACATAGCTCGAAAACCAGTTGTGCTACAATCAAGTACCATTGCATTTTCAATTTTTCTTTATGGAAAGTTGAATGTGAATATCTGAAATCGCTTCAATCACTAGACTGCTACCATGATGGTTAAATGCGTTAAGACGTTCAGCAATTTTTATCATATGTCTTTTAAAAAATTCTTGGGGGTGATCTACCACTTCCATTGAATAAGAAGCAAAATGGAAAGAGCGACTTTCCACCTCTTCCTTTCCAAAATGACTAAACTTAATTTTCGCAACTAATCGCGCCATGATAATGCTATCAGAGAATGTATTCATTAACTCTAGAAATAGAGTGCTAGCATCATCGACCACTGCTTCGATGTCGGTCTCATCTTTATGAAAATTTATCACATAATCTTGAACAGCTCCTTTTAAACTTTGCCTATGAAAATGTAATGTTCCGCAGTCGTTTGAGAAAGACATGATCGCCCTTTATCTAACCCATCCATTGCATGAAAACAACAACTCTTCTCATAGTAACATTTATTGAATAACGGTAACAAGCATGCATTATAAATCAATGGTTTGAAAGAGATAAAATAGATACAGCTGGTAACTATCATACAGCGAGCAATGATAACCATACAGGACTTTGGCAGTGTTGAGGTAAGGAGGAAAGAAGCATTGGTTATGAACGTAGCTACTACAACGAACAGACAAAATAGGAACAGACAAATCCTTAAAACGTTTCGTGACTTCATGATAATGTTGATTCACTCTACTATCCCAAGGCGGGAGCAAAATATCATCAATGATTAGATTGGGAAATACTTTCCTCTCCTTACCAGGATTATTACAAAAGATGCGTATAACATAGAAAGCAGCTAACCATTGTTTAAAGTCAATAAGAAGAGCAGTCTCACAAGAAAAGCCGTAGTCTTGCAAATATTTCAGATTAAGTCCATGAATGTGTTTTCTCGCCCATTGATCAACATTGGGATCGCAGTTGGCATGATGATAGACACTAACAATCTGATATGTCCAATTGTTCATAGCAATAGCACTGAGCTCCTGTACAGGTTCACCCTCACAATCCATAAAAATGATGATAGAAGCCTAAAACGGAAATTTACACATCTAAGGAAACGTTCTATAACATATTACAAAATGAAGAATTACATCGATGCTTTTCACGACAAAATACACAAATGATATGATGGCAACGAAGAAGTAAAATGTATCTAATAAGACCACGTCTACGACACTCAAAGCTCATAAGCGAATTGTCATAGGGTAGAGTTAGGAAAGGACTAGTAATTCTCCTTCTTTGAATTGCGTTTTGATGCAGCATTCTTCTCCGACTTGCGCTTCGTACCACTGCTGTTAAGGATTTGATCAATTATGTCGTCCACGTTGGGTGGTTTTGGAATATATAGGATGGATTCCATATGCATGGAGAGAGAGGCTTTTTTATTATCCTTGTGCCGACGATAATATAGCCCATTCACTTTGAAAAGGATATCCCAAGTACCTTCTCCGACCTCATCACATCTGATGGGTATTGAATGATCTCCCTCCTTCTTATAGTAAGTACACCAATGTGATACTGGTAGGCAAATGTGATTACCATCCCAAATCTTTCTATAGGGAGTATCCTTGTCATCTCTCGCCTTCCACTCTTGAGCAAGAGGAGTAGGAATGTCCATATTTAATGTCACGTACTCCTCAATAATATCAAGTTGGTGGCGAATGTACGGACTCACGGGGATCAGTATGTAGTCCCCATACTGATTGCGCATTATCTTGACATCCGTGGAAAGGAGCATTCCCGTTTGGAGTACTACGCTATGATCGTCATAACGCAAGACTTGTTTAAATTTACGCTGTAGCGGTGTAGGATTATGTACCTTGGTTGTTTCTTCCACTGGCCTCAGTTGTAGATGACCTGATCGTAGCGAACCTTGTAACGTTTGACCGCCATTTTGTCCTACTAGTGCAGCAGATGGAGTAGATGCCTGAAAATGAAAAAGATTGTATTAAGTTTACGTTCAAGGGAGGAGAGGGAGGAAAGTAGCGACTTACCATTTTAGTTGGATAATAGAATAGGGAACTAGAGAGAGAAAATGTGCGTCCGTCACTCGTGTGATTCAACGATGGAATGATTCTCACTGTGGAAGGCTCGCTATTTATATAGAAATGCTTGATTCTCATTGGGAGATGATCCTCATTGGACAATAACATCAAGCTGATTCCAAATCTGAAATCCGTTTTCCAATCCGATGCTTCGTTTTGAAGCTACAGCCCAAAACGTCCCAAATTCTAACTCTGTCGTTTTTCGCCAATGTCCCAAAATCTTAAATGGCGTCTCACATCTAAACGAAGACAGATATGAACAAGCCGATTCTTTCAGTGAATTTGTCTCTTACTCTTACCTTTCAAACGAGCTATTGCACGACAAAATCCGTCCACTAGAAGCAAAATTGGAAGTTTGGCGCAGGGGGGGGACGTCAGCGAAAATTTTTTCTCTCCGATTGCGTTCAAATTCACCATACAGATGCAGAATTTCACGCTGAATCCGAATCTGGCCTCCGTTTTCACATCCGAGCACTCCTTCCACTCGAAACAGCCAATTTTACAACCCAACATTCAGCAGATTGCACGAAAAACATCACACACTATAGCCTCAAGACAAATCGTGGCGGTCGCCCAAGACCACCACGACACTCTGCCGTTCCAGAGGGGGGGGACGTCAGACCCGAAGCACCACGGCGGCCGATCACGACACTCTGCCGTTCCAGAGTGGGGGGGGCGCGCCGGTCGAGTGTTCGCCGTTTTCTTACTACTGACGTCTCAGATGGGCAATGAGTCATGGTCACTGGCGAAATCAATGGGATTGGGTTGTCTGGTCTGATGAGGCATCAGTCCGTCTGAAGGATAGTGATGGTCGATTGAGATTATGGATAAAATCTGATCAGGAAATTCCGAGACATTTACATCGTCCCGGGTACAAGGTGGTGCGACTCTACTGATTTGGGCTGGCATTTGGACCAATGGCCGCTCTGAACTTCACATACAGCAAGGAACCATGAATTCTGAACGCTATGTGAATGTTTTACGAATGAACATTGGCCAAATGACAGATCAACTTGGTGATCCATCGACTTGGTTATTTATGGATGATAATGCTATGTGTCACAGGAGTAGTAGAGTCAACTTATTCAAGTCTCAATTAGGGCTTAGGACATTATCTTGGCCAGCTCGTTCTCCTGATCTGAATCCCATAGAAAATGTATGGAGTATTCTAAAACGTAACGTTCGTCGTTCACTGCTCCCTACAGATGGCGTATCACAACTTACGTCACGGTTAAAAAGAGAGTGGAGAAAGTTAGATCAGTCAAAAATCAACGATATCATCGAATCAATGCCTAGACGAATTGGTAATGTCATTGACAATAAGGGTAGGGCCACAAAATACTAGCTTCTTAAGAACCGTTACTGTATCATAGCTTATCAGATTATATAAGGACATTTAAATATATTGGGGACATGAAATAACATGAAAAATGCTTTCTGTATCATACTTATGTTTTATTTAGTCAAATTTTAGGATGATCCACTTTTTATGAAACGGACTAATTTGGCTAAAAATTCTACGATCTGCATCAAATAAACGATACGTAGCGTTTTGATGAAATCATCGAAATACTTAGGGGAGTGGCGCACAATTGCAGACAGATGAAACAGCATTGCTATAGTTATTTTTTCCAATTGCGAATGAAGTACGGCATATTTTTGAGTGATTGACATTGCAAACTAATCGCTAGGATATGGGGATTGCTATAAAATACATGATTTTGCGAAAATTAATGATTTTATATTTCACATTTGTGAAGAATAGCGTTTTTAAAGACTTAGCTCACAAAATGACCTTTATTAGCTTACAATATCTGTTTTATAGTATAAAGGTAGTATCATTTTATTGAAGATTATCATGTAATGTGAGAACATAAATGAATTTCATATCTTTGCTTCCGATACTCGTACTGCAGTGAATAAAGAACCATTTGTCTCCAAATGCATTCATGAATTCGAATTCATAGTTGATAAAGGTCAGAATTGTCGGATAGCTATGTCAAAAGTCTCTATGTAACATGTCTCTATGTACGACAATCTATGTAACATTTTCCCATTTCGTAAGCAAGCCGCGTGCCATTTTAGAACTTTTTTCTGAAATTGCTTGAACGCGTGGTCCCGTGCGTCCGCTTGTGAGAAACCCCATAGAGTTATTGAGGTTCTAAACGAAAGTTCTGGACTCGTGAGGACGCGCTATCCCGCGCCTCGTCCGGTGTGAATGGACTTTCAGTGTGTGAATGCACATCATGTTACCGATTTCCAAGCACTGGTGTTTGGAGGAATTGATCCCACGACGGTGACATCATCCTCACTCTCCGCACCATGTCAGTGAATTCCAAGCACTTTTGAATGGAGGATTCGATTCCACGACGGTCGATTTGAACAAATACAACTCCACCCTCGTGACGTGACATCGAGTACTGATTCTCACATTTCAGGGATACTCGTAGGATGCAGATAACAGACCGCTTAATCACTGCTTGAGGTATATAAATTGCTCTACACTTCATTTTTCGTTATGATTTACCTTCACGGATTTCATGCATCACTTCGAGCTTTTGCTTTCAATATTGGGCAGTGTTTTGACAATAGTCATATTGGCGTCAAATTCAATTTTCCGCAGCTTGAAGATGCTGACGTATGACTAATTTACTTCAGAGTTTGTGATCAAAATGCGATTAGTTTTAATGAATTGCAGCAATGATGCCATTCAATTGATTTGATAAAGGTATGCAGGATTAGGAGCAGACAATGCGCCAGGTGACGTCTCTCAGCAGAAGATGTACTGGATGACAGACTTTGAAAATGCTATGGAAGTGAATTTTGAAAATTTTTCAGACTTTAGCAATTGATGACATCGTCACCATCTGACCAAGGATCGCTAGGTCACTGTGCAGCGGAGACCACATTCAAGAAAATAATCAAAAATAAAGATTATGCCGCACTTATTATGCTTAAACGATTTCACGAGCTATTTACAGAAATAATAGAAGACTACCCCGCGGAGGAGACTTCGATGGTTGATTTTCCGCATCGTGAATAAGCTAGATCGTTTACATTCTGCCATTTTCATAAATCATAAATAAATTCCTCCCGTCTTCAGCAGTAGTTAATCAATTGTGATCTATCAAATTTGTTTGAAAATCTATGCGTAGCTTTTTAGAGTACTTCTCTGCTTCAACTCTGAAGATAGTTAACTTCTGCACAAAAAGTTGAATTGTTGTCTTTTCACCATTTGTCACATTCGCCTTTGCGAAGATATCAATTAACTCCACACGTCATTTCAGTATTGTCTCCTTTGCCATATTTTAGTCGCTTTTTAAGTTTCATTCAAAAATTAACCGAATTGGGTCAAAATTATCAAGATATTGCCTGAGTTTGGATTTTGATTGAATCTTCTTTTATTAGGGATTTGTAAAGGTAATTTTTGCACAGATATTTCATTGTTTATTGAAAGCAAAGTCCACCGATAAAATTCAAACTATCCCATCGAATCCGTTCTACTATGAGCTATAGAATGCCTGAAGGAATATCTCCAACTATGAAAGTATCTCATCTACCCGTTGCATGAATTAGCCTAAGCACGTACTTTATATTTGCTCATTAACAGATACTCGGAAAAGATCAGCAACTGAATTCTACATATTCATTGTAATAATACACCACGGAAGAGCAGGCATGTAATTAAGAAAAATTAATGTCGGAAGATTTGAATAACACCGAACACAGGATATTCTGTAATCCAAGAATGTCAGCAGAATGAGATAGGGCGTGGCTCATATTATATTTCATTATCAGTTGTTTGAATTTCCTACCTTTTAAATTGAACTCAAAGCTATCATGTAAATTGGAAGGCTTCAAAGTACGTATATTAACAATCTTTGTCTCTTATATAACTCGACTAAGTGTTTATCATGAAATATACTCTATTACAGATTGTTTCATAAAAAATGGATCACCCTTAAACATCGCCTTAACTTCAACTTTGTCTAACTCCGCCAAACTTGAACGAATTTCTCTGAAATTTGGAAGATATGTCAGTTGTGCTTACTAATATCATTGTTGGAAATTTCAAGCATGAATATTGAGTTGTTTTCCTGTTATAGATAAAAAGTAGTAGATAATTTGATCTTCATTTAGCAATTTTACACAAAATCATACCTCACTCTTATAAAATTACATTTGTTTCCTTTGTTATGTAATATGTTGTTCTACAAGCCAAAAGTTATCAAGCAAAACAAAAATAAAGAAAATCGGTCAATCAGAGCCAGTATAGCACCATTATTCATCAACAATAATGTAACTGCTACATGTGATTAACTGGACTTCATGTTCCATAGCTTCCTGACTTCGTTGCGGTGGTGTTGGCAGCACTCCTGATTGCTTTCAGCTGGAAATCTATCTCTTACCGGTTGAAAACAATACAAAGCACAAATGAACAATAACGAGATCGCATTCACAAAAGGCAAAGTGTCAGCCTTGCTAGAACTACTTCACATACAGCAAGGAACCATGAATTCTGAACGCTATGTGAATGTTTTACGAATGAACATTGGCCAAATGACAGATCAACTTGGTGATCCATCGACTTGGTTATTTATGGATGATAATGCTATGTGTCACAGGAGTAGTAGAGTCAACTTATTCAAGTCTCAATTAGGGCTTAGGACATTATCTTGGCCAGCTCGTTCTCCTGATCTGAATCCCATAGAAAATGTATGGAGTATTCTAAAACGTAACGTTCGTCGTTCACTGCTCCCTACAGATGGCGTATCACAACTTACGTCACGGTTAAAAAGAGAGTGGAGAAAGTTAGATCAGTCAAAAATCAACGATATCATCGAATCAATGCCTAGACGAATTGGTAATGTCATTGACAATAAGGGTAGAGCCACAAAATACTAGCTTCTTAAGAACCGTTACTGTATCATAGCTTATCAGATTATATAAGGACATTTAAATATATTAGGGACATGAAATAACATGAAAAATGCTTTCTGTATCATACTTATGTTTTATTTAGTCAAATTTTAGGATGATCCACTTTTTATGAAACGGACTGTATAAGGACATAATAGCCTTGATAAGCGGAAGGACCCAGGTGCAATTGATCTTTCGTTTTTTTGACGTTTACATGCTGTCGAACATTTTCGGCTAGCGTCCACGAGCGATGTTCACGACAAATTAACAAAGACACTTGGAATCAGATATATCACAGCAATCAGCGCAGCCGACCAATCAGACACTATATAGATGAATACTTATACACGACGATCTCGACAGACATGAAAGCTGAACAATAGACAAGCGTGACACTTGAAAACAACAGTGGACAATAAGATGTCTGACGACAGCGCTCCACACGGATGCACGTTGCCGGAGTACATATACAAAATACATACAGTGTGTGAAACAAAGAGAGAAAGAAATTCAAACAAAATGGATGGCATTGATGATTTTCTTGCGTGGAATGATGGGTAGTAAAATCTATAGAATAATTGTTCTCCCTATTCAACCTACTGCCCCATCCCAGTCCATATTGTGTCCCTGCTGATGGACGTGCTGTGCGATCACGTAGGAAGTCGAAAAATTGTACACAGCCCGTCTGTGCTCCTGGAGACACTCTTCGAGCGTTCTAGATGTCTCCCCCAGATAATTCCAGGAGCAATCTTTACAAGAAACTCCATAAACCAGACTGCTTTATGCAGTTCACCTTTTGACTAACATACTGCCCACCGTGTTCTTCGACTTATGCCGATTTCCACCCGAACCTTGCGAAGCTATCTACCAACCTTCTATTTTTTTAAGTACCTGCATGTATGCGTGGATAGCGTACCGCATTTGCTACATTAGCCTTTTTATCTCCTCTTGTGGGGTTTTGTGCGTTTCCCATATGCTATTATCATTCTGCTACGACTCCATAGCCTTAAGGCTGTACTTTTTGATATTACTTTCGAATGCGATTTGGAGTTCTTATGCAGCCTATTTCCTGTATTTATTGTTTATTGTCCGCATGACATAATGTTACATGTCAGCTTGTGTAATGACCAAAAATATCTCTATAATTTGATGATGTTGCACATCAAGCTAATGTATCAACTGTCACTTACTTTTATTGATCTGTCATCATCATCCGAATTGTGTAAGACTAATTTTCACCTTGCATCTATGGGCCACTGATGAAAACAATGAAATCTGGATCTGGCCAGTTCTCTTGTTTTTCGCGGAATGATTGCGACGCAGGAAAAAGCTCGCGCGACATGTGAAGGATCCTTCCGACCCCTCGCTTCACCTCTCTATTTAGTGAAAAGTTAAAATGGAAAAATTAAATAGCGAATTGCCGTTTGAAGTCATTGGTCTTTCAAGCCTGTATGGTTGACAGAAATATTGAGAAGCTGTTGAGGTGAAGGGATCTGCAGAAATTCTTCTGAAAATTCCTCTGGGGCTTCGTCCACCATGTCAGAAGTGGTAAACAATCTTATCTGGCCAATATTTGAACATGCGAAAGCCAGAAAACTAAGTAACTGCTCTATCTTAGCGACTAGATTGGCTGGGATAGTACCGCACTCTGTTTTCTGATCATGACAAGTGGATTTTATGGATGATAAATTTTTTTTCATTGCCGTTCGCAGCTTTGTATTAAAACAACATTTCAGCAGCATGTAAAATGATTTGATATGTTTAGCTTGACGCCTGCCTGATGACATTCAGGTGATGATGAATGCTCTAGAGAAATGTTTTTTCGTTTGACTGAAGCTAACAGATGCTGCACGGAAATTTGATGAGTGTAGCTGAGAGATAAATACATGCGTAACAACTTTTGTCAATGTTTGTACCCTCATTGATTGATATTTGCTTCTGTAAGCAAAATTCAAAAATTGACGAATACTCTATTTCCTGAACCACACATGCAACATGTGGTAAAGTGCAGATGTTTCTTGGTGCCCTTTCTTGAATTTGCTTGAATGTAAAGTAACGTTGTATAGTCGACGCCGGCCTCAAAAGCCCAACACATAAAAATGTACTTTCTTAAATATAACCATCGCTTTCCAATTGAGGAGTACAATATGAAAATATCATTCTACAATGCCCACATTTCAAGACATCCTTGATAATAGGGACATCTTGTTATAAGTTGTTGTAGGGACTTCACGCCAATAAATGAAAGCATTTTTGATGCTTATGAGAGCATTGCCTATATCATAAGCTTTGGAAAGTATAAATTTTCATGAGCTGCAAATCAGTGGATGTCAGTTCTATCTTAATTTTCAGAAAACAATAATAGATTTTTTACAACGAATGAAACATATCTATAACTTCCCATGTTATCGCTCTTCGCTACTATTATCCTTAATTTATTCATGCCAAATTCACAGCAATGGCTGATAAAATATACAGACTTCTAAATTCGTTGTTCCAAGGTATACACGTGCAAATACTACATTTCTCTGAAGAGTTCGTGACCGTTTTGCGACACCTGCTTCAGCTGAATTGTGTGACTTTGAGCATCATGCCAGTGGCATCAAAGCAGGAGCAACCACCGGTGCATCCGCAGTCATTATTCATGTGCGGATACAAATCGAAAATTCATAACTGTTGCGGATGTGCATGATTGATATTGATTTTTTGGATGCGGACGCGGATCTGGAAAATTAAGTTTTATCCACCTTTGGTCGTGACCTACGTCTTGCCGCACGATAACGTTCTGTCTCTTGACCTGACTTTCTCCACACGGAATAAAAGTGCTTCTTCATTGCAACTGCTCTTTCCACCTCATCGTTTCACCACTTGCTTCCTCTCGTGCGCGCGGGGTCTTTAGTTTTGCCGCATGTCAACACTGAAGTCGTTGAAGTCTAAGTAATACGTTATATTCAAAATTACAAGATTTGCAGAAGTGCTATCGAATTGCCTTCCCCTAATTATCACCATTGCACCGTTAACGCGGCGATTTTAGATGTTAATTGTATGGATCGCTGATTTGCAATCAAATGCGTATACAATTCCTGTGAAATGGTCATGAAAATCCACATCACCACCTCATCTCATGGCGTGCCTACATCGTTCCGGCAGGAGCACGGAAAATCGTGTACTTCTTTCAACAAACAACTTAGGCACACTGAATCGTTACTTGTCTTTCGCCGCTGAATTATCAGAAGAAAAAGCGGATAATTCACACTAACTTCGCAATTCAGTAGCAAAATTGCTCTATGGCTACAGAATAAGTAAAACCGAGAAGCAAATAAGCTGGATCATTGACTCGGTCACCGAATTGACCCGTGGTGTATCACCCTTGACCCAGTGATCCGGTCACACCGCTGGTGTGCATACTATCATTTTCTAACCTTTTCTTTGATAACTATTTCATTGGGGTTTTCATCAAGCGATTTCCTTAGACTTTCCGAATGCAAAAATTATTTTGAAAGTCTGAAAGTTTCGGATTTGATGCAAGTAAATGGAAGTTTTAGGAATCTCTGTGTTCCCTCGTCTCTGTATGTAGCGTAGCACTACTTCAATACATACATGTACAACATTGATCTAAATGATACTCGTACATATAGTACTAAGATTCCATCATGACGATTTCCAAAGCCGTTCATATCTGGAACACATAGATGATGTAACCAGTAATCATGAGGTTGAACAATTCCTACGAATTCCAAGCTCAGAATCACACGGGTAGAGTACCTATTTTCATCGGTAGCTTTTACATGTGCATACCTTTATCGTAGCCTTTAATGGCGGTGATTTTAAAATACAAGGAAAGGATGAAAAATTGTGCTTGTTCTCCACATATTGACTATGATCAAATAAAATTCTCAAATATTTGGTTGACTGAGCATTGATTCATCGTCAAACTCTCGTTAGTCGCATTACTGATCTATTGCTCGTATTTTTTTTAGATTTGCCTCCGCACGCTAACACTCAGCATGAACAAAGAATCATCGCTACCGATTTGTATTGCTTGCATTTCTCCTCAATAATTCGGTTGAAAACTCTGTGCATAGGCGGGTAGGAGAATCGTAGTCCGGAAGCTGATGCAGAGATATTTGTCGATCGTAGTAAAAATCTTATCCACTCACCAAAAAGTAGCCTCTTCCTTAAATTGACTTCTTGAAGACCAAAGAGGGATAAGAACTTGACTTTTTGCTGAAATGTCGAGATCATTATTGTCGTTGAAAATCATCTCTCAAATCTTGTATTGAATGCAGCTACTATCAAGTTTCATCTAACTTCAGAATCGTCCTGATGTAGATATCAAAGATACTGTCGTCGAAAAACTGCATTGTTTTCTCCATTCATTTAATCGAAATCGATTCAATTTTTTGTCTTAATTGATTTAATTCAAAGGAAATGTCTCCCATTTGACAATATTAGATTTTTGGTTAAGGAAACAGACTGGTCGTAGTCAAGATACTCGTCTATTGCGCTAGCCCTTTCGACAAGCTACGCTGACCATCGCCAGGCGACTGAAAATACAAACATGCAGAGTTAAACCCAACTCTTCTAAAATGAACTACAAGATGTAATGCGTAAATCTTAAGAGATAATAGACAAAAGAATTCTTCCTCTGTCCAAGATCGGAACGGAGCGCAGGAGAGTGGTGACCACCTTTCAGGAGAGTTCTGAAGTGGCCTCCCATGCACATTCGCTGAATCACGCGATCGATTGGTCTGCGGCACGCAAGGGGGGACAGATGGCCGGATTTAGAAGGCGCATCATCAACGAAGGGTACTGGACTCAGCAGCCAATTGGTAGCAACAAGGTGAAACAGTATCGGAATTGTCTGGAAGCAAGTTTGACTCAATTTCCCTTTTCCTTCTCTTCCATTGACCATTAATTACTTTCTCGTCTTCTACGTTTAATTTCATTAATAGTATGATCTCGTTCCGATCTTAGACAGAGGATGAATTTTTTTGTCTACGATCTTGTATGATTTACGCATTTTACCTTATACATGTAGTTCATTTTAGAAAAGTGAGGTTTAACTCTGAATAATCGGTTTGCATGTTTGTATTTTCAGTGGCCTGACGATGGTCAGCGTAGCTGGTCGAAAGCGCTAGCGCAATATACAAGCATATTGACTACGACCAGCCTGTTGTCTTACCCAAAAATTTAAAATTGATTTAATACTACTTATAATCGGAGTTCTATTAATGCAAGTGCTAGGCTTACAATAAAATTTCCTCGCGTGATATGAAATGCTTTAATCATCAAGTAGCCTCGTTATGATGCTCTTCATGTTCTTCCTAGATATGCGAGGGATCACATCGATGACATGAATTCTTTCCTTAGACCTAATCAGTGAAAAAAACGAAGGCTTTCCACATTTTACTTGATACATTTTCTGTCAATTTCAGATTTTCCAACGAAGATCTCGGCATCGTTAATGAATGCTTTCATTACACGTCCAACATGTTATCCAGTGCCATTAATTATGAAATGGAACACAAAGTGAAGAAACAGACCCAAGTAAGTTCTCCTCATTACTTGACTCAAATTATTTCAGCTAAGTGAGTGCATCAGACGATGAAATGTCCACATCCTTAGAGAATTTGTTATGATTTAAGGACATTCATCATGCTGTTCTCTTCTTCGGAATCTATAAGAGAACTGCGATGATTTGACGGAATTACATCTTCGTAAAGTGACAGTCGAGTGGGAAAGATGTCCTGCTAGTCAGATGATTCTTCATTAAGTGACAAAAGCGAGACATTTCTTATCGTTGAACAACGAGAAAAACTATTCGGATACAGGCTTCGATGGAATGTGATTTGTGACAGCGATGGGACGTTCAGTTATTGATAAGAGGCACCTCGTTGAGGTGTAATTAAGAAATAATCAGATTTTCACGATCGAATGTTATCTGCGAGTGAGACATCTTCAGTTATAAATGCTCAATATCTGAAAGAATTAATTGATAAGGAAATGCATTTACTATGAACAATTTTTACTACAGATCTCCTTTTGCGAAACGTTAAGATTCTTCACACCCTCGATTCAATCTCATCGCGACAGTGTTCCTAAAAATAGGATTGATATATTTCATTGCCGTCGGATGCAATAATAGATTTCTTGTGCAGAAGAAGCATCACTGTGTCGGTGTGGCATCGTCGGTTGCTTCTTGAATCACAAATTTTGATTTACCTGTGCTCTTTTCGTGTTAGCCTCATCGGCACAGTCGTCAATCTGTGTAATGTACAGCACATTATTCAAAGAAGAGTCACGCATGTCAAAGTCCATTTGGTCAAGTGAAAGACGATCACAAAAACGATTGTTGTTTGATTTCATAATTTTTGCTTTGTACGTGTCTGAACCAAGATATTCCACATGGTATCTGTCTAAGACACGAAATGAATCGGAATACAACGAATCAAGTTAACACGGCAATTTAGACTCGACGGAATCGGAATATTCCGCATCAGCGACACGGGATGTGGGAAGCGTAAATAGTCAGTCAAGTGATATTGTTCGTTGCTGTGAGTGTTGTTGAATTGTTAAGTGTGTTATGGTGAGAGTCGAACGAAGTGCATTCTACAGTGACGGCTCTTTTATCAGGGATGATCTAGTTCGTGCCGCTAGGTCGGAGGTCGACCCAGACCGGAAGGTCCTTCCTCCAGCGTCCACGATCCTGCGCCTTCTCCATCGCTTGGTAGAGCGTCAGCCCCGTTAGCCGCCTGATGTTGTCGATGGTTGTCATTCGTGGTTTTCCACGTCTCGCTTTGCCATCCATGTACCCCAGCATGAGTATTTTCTCCAGGTTGTCACCTCCGCACCTTGCTATGTGGCCGAAGTACGACAGTTGCTGTCTCTCTTTCCTGCCAAAAAGACTTAATGGCTCCTGGATCTTTTCTAGCACGAATTTGTTGGTCTTCATATCTGTCCATTGTAATTTGAGCACGCTTCTCCAGCACCATTATTCGAAAGAAGTTAACCTTCGTCGCATCTCTGCCGTCATCGTCTACGTTTCGTGCCCGTATATCACGATTGGAAAGAGTCACGATTGGGACTAACAGAATGACTTCTGAGCATCCTTTTCAAATTGTTTAGAGTAGATCGTCCAATGCCAGTTTGCCTCTTTACTTCATCAATGGTGCCAGCTGCGGGATCATTGGTGATGTAGGCTCCCAGGTAATTGAAGCGTGACACCATCTCGATCGGTTCACCCTTCAAACGAATGACAGTGCGCTTGTCTGTTCCAACCAGCATCATTTCGGTTGATAGGGATCTACTATCACCACTATCAGGGATGATAGTAACAAAGAATTCATAAAATTACAACTTTTACAACTATTCACCTCCGGCTTTCACAGAAAAATCATAAATTTTCATGAAAACCAGATTTGGAGTCCTTCATGAAATTCATTGAAGATGATATATTGCTGACCCCGTTCCTCGCTAAACAAGCAGACGATTACAAGCTTTACGAAAGAAGTGAGTTTCATATGATGAACTGAAAGACGGTTTCGTTGTTGCTATTCGAGCTGAGGTGGACAGAATAAAGCAACGCTGCTCTGTCGATAGCGGACCAATCTGTTCTACCCCTTCATAAACCTGTCAAAAAACCAAGGAAATGCCACAAGAAGAACTATCGAAAATTGAAGAGTAAGCAGTGCTCAAAGTCTGGCCCGATCATGTTGTTGAAAAATAATTATTTTGACTTCCAAGTTTTAGTACTCGGATTGCAAAATCCCTTTGTTGGTGATGCGGCCTGTCCCAAGCGCCTTTTTTAACGATAATGCTTCAACAACACATTTATACAGTATTAAGAGCTCGACGACGATGTGCATGAAGTTTGCGATGCTTTTCTGTAGTTTCAATAATTGATTCAATATTGACTGGAAATCTTGGTTTTTGCTGTTTTCAAAGCCTTCATGGGTATTCCATGCCTTTCAGGATATGTAATATTTCATTGTTGCTGGAATGGAGGCAAAATGCACTTTAGCTCCAATAGTAGTTGATCTCATGCCATTTGGTAAATGTAAATTTGTATAGAAGTGCTTGTCAACGCAGGTAGACAAGTGTGCCGAACATGATGGCAGAATTTGCTGTGTCGATAAGGGTCAACCGAAACAGCTATCGGCATATACCATATTCTGAGGCTGCGACACTGCCTTGCGAAGCACTTGGCGGATATTTACACAATGCAAGATGCAGTATCTTCTTAAGCAACTATTCATCTATATCAATAGAAGAAATGGATTAATTAACCGATCCCGTTAATATGCGGCTCTGTGTGGAGAGGAGAATGTCCACATTCAGAGAACAATTGATAGGATGAAGGAGCTATCAGAGTCATGTGCATTGTGCAAATCTGGCAAGCACGTTTTGATTTTAAACAGTTGTCTTTAGAATTCAAGAAAATTATCCAATTGTTCTTAAATAATGTTGTAATTGTCGAGCTTCGATGGCGGCAGCAGCACATCTTCGTCATGAATGATAAGCCAGCATGGAACCCACAGAATAATGTACGTTGTCTCTTCCTCTGTTTGTCTGGAAAGGAAGCATCGTAACATGTGCTATTGAAATGCTACGATCTGCTGACATAATACCACAGCCATCGATCAATGAGTAGTCAGCTCAATATTGCACATTGATGGCATGGGAGGGCAGACGCATTGCTAATCAGAATAATAGAGTAAAAACGACCAATCTGCCAAAGGAAATTATCTTTATACGCGTATTTCGCAACTTCAGGTGGAGTAGGAATCACCGAAAGACTTATTGAATTGAGTAGTTTCGTGTCATAAGATTACAACATTTTCTTTAATTTTGAAACACGGTCAATAAAAAATTGACAGTGACGTCATTGTTGGAGCTTACTGTAGAGTGGCTGTTATTATTAAATGTAATTACGCTGTGTTCTGTTCATGCTCCCGGAGTAATCTCCCAAGTGTCTTCGTCAAATGGATATCGTCGTTTTTATAAGACTGATACTTCGGCATTTCCCTCGAGAACGTTGTTCACAGTTTGTTTTACAGGATTACATCGGGGGTTCCTCAGGGCTCAGTTATCGCACCATTGCCTTTTACTGCTCATATGGACTCTCCGAGACCTACGTCTGATGACATACTCACGGTGAACTACGCAGACCACTTTCTAGTAGCCATGCCACTTTTCGATCGTTTTGAAAAAATCTTCTATTTAATAATGATAATAAAGCGTTTTATTTCGATAATGAAAATCAGACACAAAACTCTTGTACATTTTCGGAAATGATCATTCAAGTGCGAGCAAGAAGATGCGTCAATATAAAATTATAGAAAAGGTCGGATTTCATGTTCAAATACATCATTCATGCACGAGTAAGAAATGCGTCTATAAAAGCATAAGAGGTTGAATCGCATGTTGGAATGCATCATTTAAGTACGAGTAAGAAATACGTCAATATAAAATTATGAAAGATGTTTGATTTCACGTTCGAGTACATCATTCAAGCACGGGTACCAAAGAAATAAGTCATAAAAAGATAGAAGGATGGATTACATGTTGAAGCCATAGAGTGGAGTACAGGGAGGGATAAATGAGTCTCTTCTTCTCTGAGTCCGTGATAAAGGCATTTATAAGTGCTTGGAGTTTGTCAGACGTTTAGGCATGAAGTCGTGTATGCAATTTTCTGGTGAAAATAGGTCGTTAAATACTTGTAAGGCTCGGATTTTGCGTCGTTCGTCCTGATTTTGGAGACAAGTGCTTCGGCATTCACTCCCGCAGATAATACGATGGCATTGTCGGTTGAGTTTTTCCTACTTAGACGAATTTTTTTTGTTGATGCCGATAAATAGAGGAGAATTGTATTCCAAAACCGACCTGATGAATGCGCTGTTGACTACAATCAGATCAGATTTGGAGATGCCGGCCTCTTTTAAGCGTCTAAGGGCATAGATTTTTCTGCTGGCACCTTTGCATTGGTGCAGTATGTGAGAGTCCAATTTCAGTTCTTTTGTGAAAATAACTCCCAGAAACTTCAATTCCTTCGCGAAGTTGGTTTCGGTGCTGTCGAGAAGTTTTACAGAGCTTCGTTTTCAGATGTGCATACATTTGGTCTTCTTTTTATTCATGGACAAGACATGAAATTGGGACCAGTTGTCAAAGTTTTTGATCTCAGCTGATACACGCTCGTCGATGTTGGTGTTATCGAAAAGTGGCATGGCTACTAGAAAGTGGTCTGCGTAGTTCACCGTGAGTATGTCATCAGACGTAGGTCTCAGAGATTCCATATGAGCAGTAAAAGGCAATGGTGCAATAACTGAGCCCTGAGGAACCCCCGATGTAATCCTGTAAAACAAACTGTGAACAACGTTCTCGAGGGAAATGCTGAAGTATCAGTCTTATAAAAACGACGATATCCATTTGACGAAGACACTTGGGAGATTACTCCGGGAGCATGAACAGAACACAGCGTAATTACATTTAATAATAACCGCCACTCTACAGTAAGCTCCAACAATGACGTCACTGTCAAATTTTTATTGACCGTGTTTCAAAATTAAAGAAAATGTTGTAATCTTATGACACGAAACTACTCAATTCAATAAGTCTTTCGGTGATTCCTACTCCACCTGAAGTTGCGAAATTATTTATCTTAGGTTTCCAAGTTGCAGTAACTAATGAACAAGAGTTGAATTCACATTATCAATTCGCCTTTTACTGTTAAAAGAATAGTTGTTTAATTCTCTGAGTTAGATCCTCTGAGACAATGATGTTTTCAGTTAGTACAAAATTTAATACAGAAAACCCGAAAAATTCCGAGAAGTTTGGATATTTGAATTAGCACAATCTTTTAAATGCGCAGCATATATGTATGCATTTATACGAGTGTATACATGTACAGGGTGTTCGCGATCTCTTTGCCGATTTTGTTGTTGATTTTTCAAGATGAATTTTCAATGGAAATCCACATGCTGTAGCTGAAAAGTCTAATATGTCGACAGCCATATCGTGTTGGGCCATTCTATCTCTTCACATTGGAATTCATTTTCATGTCTTGCATTTCACAATGAGCAGTGAAACGCACGTGTAAAGACTTTATCACTTCTGACGCTATTCCCATTTTGAAAAATAGAAGAAACATGAAGTTTGCATAATGCATACCAACAAGATCACGCCGCAGCCCACTTTTTCCGTGAACCAAGGACTTCTCTTGATAGAGAACTTCCTAATCGGTGGATTGATCGGGGCAACAAATTTCCATGGCCCCTAAGGATTCCGGATTTCTCTATTTTCGATTTCTGGCTGTGAGGTGACATCCGTAACAGACTATCAACGTCCACTTCCAAGAAGTCTGCAAGAAAAAAAACAAGGATTGGCAGAATTTGTTGAATGAAATCGAGGTTGAAGTTATCGAATTCAGTCATTTCTCCATCTATGCTGTGTCTGTGTTGGATAATCAGAGGACATTTTGGAATTTTATTATTCTTATGAGCAATAAAGCACTTTTGCTCATTTATATTGTTTATGCACTGATATATTCCACAGAATTACATTGTAACAAAATCGGCAAAGAGATCGCGAACATCCTGTATTTGAAATATTTAAAGTCTCAGTAACTGGTTGAAATTAATTTCAATATTGCAGATTTACAATCATCACAAATGTACTAATCAAGTAGTAATTGAGGTAATCAGTAGACATCGGCAATCTAGGTGAATCATCTAAAACATATTTTTTACCTAAATTCCAATAATTTTGTCGAAGCACTTAAATTGTTTTCTTTTCGACAAAACGTTGCAATTTTGATATTGTGGCGCGCATGTAATCTTAAAAAATCCAGTGTTATCTGAACTTCATCAGAGTGAATAGATGGATGTACCTGAAAGATTTTCTTCTTATACCTTCTGATGCTGCTGCGTCAAAATTCTCTTCATTGCCCAGTGCAGACGTTGAGAGATCGTTTACAATTTATCGGACCATCTTGATAAGACTGACGACTCACATAAAATAATCACACGCATTTTGTATAGCCAATCAGTGTCATTTGAAGTAAACTGATCTGCTCACGAAATATGCACAGTCGTTGTTCTCTGATATGCACTGTTCGGAATCACATCTAAATTGATAACTGATCATCTCTTGTTATCACCTTATCAACTTTTACGTGCATTGCTATGTATTTGTTTACAAATTAGACAACGAAAAAGTAAAGAAACAAAAAATGAACAGTGCAATTTAGTAAATCTATTTATTTTTAGGGATTTTAATTCACATAAATTAACAATCTAAATCTGCAAAATTATTCACCTAAAAATACTTAAATCGATTAAAACATTCACCTAAGATGTCGGTGTCTAGTGATCAGCGATAATCACAGGACATAATATACAAACATAACTTCGTCATTGGTATCGATGCTAAAATGAACAAACAAAATCTAATAATTCTGCAGATCAAAGCGTTAAATTTCAATAGTAAATAGATTGAAGCATGTTAAAGAGCACATCACACTGAAGAAGAATAAAATCATAAGAAACAGTAAAAAAAAGTGATCCATAAACTGAATGAAATGGGTCGATGATAAATGTTTCTTTACATTTGCGTTCAATTTTGTTTGCAGAAAAATGGAAAATTTGACATTTGCCTCTACCATCAGTTTCCAGACATTCGCTTAATTCTATTTGTCTACAGTTAGCATTCAAAATTGTTTGCTTATGAACCCTTACTGTTTGGGTTCATGGACGTCCCGTTTTCTCCAATGTAATAATTTTGACAACTCACATTGCAGTTTACATGGAGAATGTGTCCATCAAAAATGCCTGAAACTTCCTCTTGTATTTTCCTTTTTCATGAACCACAGCTCCAGTCATTTCTCTCAGGGATGCGGAGTCGGAGTCCCGGAGTCCTATCATTTTTGCCGGAGTCGGAGTCCTTTGAAATTATAGGACTCCGGACTCCGGCCTATAACAAGACCCGAAAGATGATACAAACAAATTATTTATCCTCCTGCAGAGCTGTCACTGTCTTGATGTCAACTTTCTCCGTCAAACAAAAGTACAGAGACAGCAGTGCATGCAAAGTTTGTAATAGTTGAGGGAATGAACCGTGATAGTGAAAAAGGATTGTCGCTTCACTCGGTGATTTAGTAGAGAAGACAAGCCTTCCTAGCCTCGATGATACATACGCACCAAAGGTCACATCGGAGGCAAAAGTAAAAGATTAGTTTGCTTGAGAACATTACCTCTTACCCTCACGTCAATCGTGTGTGATGGCTCCTCCATAGTGCATATTAAAATCGAAAGTGCACTCATATTTTTTGAAAAAGGATAGGAGATTTTCCTGCCTGGTAGATACTGGAGAAAAACCGTGTGAAGCACACATCAACAAGTGATGTGCAAAGTTGGTAAACTTTCATAGAAAATGATGGATTTGATACAGCAATGATCACTAAAATCAGGCTTAGGCAAGGATATGATGATCCATGATGTAGGTTACCAGAACTAAGGCTGATTTATCCCACCCGGAGTCGGAGTCCTATCAAAATAATAGGACTCCGCGTCCCTGATTTCTCTATTCGCGGTGACTTGCAATGATTAACACATTCAAATGCGGATTTGCAAAACATTTTTCCAGATTTCCATCATTTCATGTTTGTCATTTAGTCTGAATAATGATCATTTTGACTAAAGAAATTGAATTTCTTGATATTCCGTGATTAATGAAAAAGAAGTAATACGTAAGGACATTTATTATAATTAGATATCACGATAAATATATCTGTAGTTATCAATACTGTATACTGTCAATCCAATTTTAAAATGTAGCAATACAATGGTAGAATACAATGTCAAGCTATTTTGAAGTTAGTTTTAATTTCAGGTGAAAGATATTACATGAAAATAAATCTCTGGTCACTGAAAGAATATAAACATGGCAGATATATAGCACGAATGGATAAGTCACCTAAAGCTGTTCAATAAAATTTTTCTTCAATAGATGTCTGTATGCTGGATACGTCATGAATTTTGCTTACATTCACTTAGAATAGCCCTGATCGGAGAAATGATTTTTTCAGTTGACAAAACATGAATTTGGTGGTTTAAAAATACCACATTGGCCTATATTTGTGGTAGATCATTAATTAGTTTTGATCAGAGTTAGTGGTTGTGATGAAACAAGAAGTTGTCTTCAGTCTAGTTCCATTGCAGCATTCAAACACAGTGGTCACATATTTCTTGTCAAGTAGAGGCTCCCCCAATTTTTACTGAGATAGAAGACTTCTTTCTATAGCGTTAGATCTTTCGGCCTACATCGCAGGCCACTCTCAAGCGACTGAACTGTACTGTTGAATCACAACCGATTAGCACATCTCATATGAAAGCACGATGTCGGACATGGTGGCAAACAGAAGAACTCGTCAACGTTTCATGAACAATAACATAATGAAGGCAAAGTTGATGAAAAACGATGCAGGACGAAAGATCTCTATCTATGAAGAGGTCCTCTATCTCTGCAAAAGTTGGGAAAGTCTCTTCTTAACATGCATCCAATTCCCTATGTTTCAAAGAACACAATGGTAATGTTTGTTTTTCTGAGAAAATGGTAATACAAAATGGCATTTTTGAAAATGCATCCGATTTCAAATTTGATGGTTTATAGGTCGTAAGAAAGGATGCACATTTAATTTGCTGGTTAAAGACTCATGTTGGAGCTAGTTTCTGTTCATCAAACTTATTGCTTTAGTTATTTGTTGCTGGACTCGGCTGCGAGGATAGCCTTTCATAGCCAAGGCGTCACTGAAATCTTTCAAGTGAAGCCAATGTATCGAAACAGATCCGTCTAATTTGGAAGTTATGGAAATATACAATCTCGATTTTATGTTCAAGAGGGTGGCATGCAATATAATGTAAATACAGTCTTGGTATCAGCATCAGTTGGTTCAGTGCACAGACCTGTCAGAAGAGATTGAACTCTCTATATAACGACAGTATTAGGAAAATTCACACTGAAGGGTGCGGCAATTAAGTTCTCCGACATTATAGAAGGTTGCAAAGTCGTCTACCTATATTTATGAGATTAACAAGCAACAAGTTGCCGGTAATACCATGAATGTGTGCTATGAAAAAAAAACACAGCAAAAGACGTACAGCGAGGAATATTGTCGATTGCTACATGTGCAAGTGCATGTGGTGCAGTGGATTGAATGCGGACCGTAGCAGCCATTCCTACATCTGAGAGTGTATGTGGTGCAGCGGATTGAATGCGGACGTAACCATTGCTCACCGGACTTTCTATGCTGTTATATGCCACCGACGCTGTGGCCTTGTGGTAGAGTGTTCGCTCTGTGTCCGGGAGGTCTTGGTTCAAACCTTGGTTGGGTCAAACCTAGGACTTTTAGAGCATGTGCACTGTGCATTCCTGCTAAACACTGATCACAGAAAGAATGACAGTGGGACAGTCATGTGCATCCGAGTATTAGCAACCCTAATTAATTGATTTATTTTTTCTGTATGTTATCACCAGAAATTGAGTGGTAGGATATGTAGTTAAATTTAAATACAACTCAATATTGTCACATGCCTTTCAGAATTTCCGTCAAATACATGTTTAAAACGTTCTCACTCGCTGTCATGATGAAAGAAGTTCTAACATCTGAGAGAATGCGGAGCATATATCAATTTAGGGAGGAAACTTGCTCTGAATTTAAACAAATATTTTTCAGAAATTATCTATGAAGATTTAGAAGTAAGCTATCGCTCAGTTTCTTCCATTCTTGTTTGGAGCGATATAGTCAATTCCTCTAAAACTGTTAAACTCATAATCATCACAATTACTTATACTTTGTTGGATAATTGTTTCACATTCCTCGATATCAGAGTTCTCACTGTGATCGTCAAATTGAACTAAAATCGATGCCTAAAATAAGAAGTTGCTCGAATTGACACGCATTGAATCCTGTTATCATACTCGATATCTGCTCCCTTTCGTAATGTTGAATTGATAAAGTCAGTTTCCCATCATAAAATAAACTTTGTAGACGGTGATTGATTCATGCACTTGGCTTAATTTCTAATTTATGTTTCCGTCATTTGATCGATCAAGTGCAAACAGGGACCGAACATGAACGCTTAGGCATTCTGGGGAGTACTGCTTGAGCTGATCAGCAAACTTGTCTATTATTCAGGCAGTGTTACGAAATTTTTCTACTTCAATGAATTGTAATCCGATGATAAAGTAATATATTTTAATCAAAAATACAAATATGCATGCGATTATCACTGATGTGATGCAATGAAAACATTGCCTGATATTTAAAATTTGAGATGAATTCAAAAATCAACAACTCTAATCACTCGCACTGATTGCTTTTCTGAGACTGAGAGTTCTTCATCGATGTTTTCTGATATCTTGTAATCCCTTGGTTTATAACTAATTTTCTCCACTGCATCAAATGTGTTTGATTACCTACTTTCAATGAGTGAAACAATTGCTCAGCATATTGATCGATTAATTCGTAATAGAAGTTTTAGTAGCTATATTTTCTTTAGCGCTTTTGTACAAATCAATAGAAATTCGCGCAAAGGTACTTGTCTTGTCAACCGAGATGACGATTAACATGGCCGACGGAAGCCGTTTAACTTGAATGGCCGATGTGAAGCCGGTCTAACTTGATGAACCTCCACTAAATATCACGTGACTCGTTCGCTGCACCACGCACATGCCCTTTTCGCAGCAAGTTCCGGCCAAGAATCCTTCACGTTACCTATGACGGTTCACTAGGAGACTGCAGCCGCACCATAGAGATCAATTGCATTGCCTCACTGCTTGTGGCCTGCTAGAGTTCGAAAGAGGCCTCTAGAAATTCAGTAATTATGCAGAGTGAAAACGGTCCAGTCATTTTCATTACTAGTCGGGGTTACCTTAACACTAGTTAAATGAAACATCGCATTCAAGTTCATAGTTTGTGTCGCCCGCCTCCCAATGTGAATTTTCTATTATTTTTCGTGAATCATAATGACGATGCTCTACGCAATACCTTTCAATCTCAATTTCAAACATGGGGGCGCACTTATCAATGTCGCAGCATCTGCAGAGCAACAAATTTGGCATCATGTTCAATCTTCTAAACGATTATAGATCAGATTTTATGAAATTTGAATCTAAGTACGCCTTTTCCAATTTGAAGCTATTTCTTCCTCTGTTTATGGAGAAATGTTGGAGAATCATAAGCTCACAAGCGCTCTTCCATTGAGTGTTTAGTTGTCACTCTTCTTTCTAGACAATATCATGCTCGAACTTTTCGAAGGGAAATCCTTATACTCCTGCACATCAATTCGAATCCTATGAAAGCCAATCCCTCAGAAACCGAATTACGGAAATCAGCCAATACTTTTGCCCTTTGGAGCATATATTCTGAAAAGTGCATCTGTACCGACGTTGATGCATTGTGGTACAGACTCATCAGTGTCCTAATCTACTGTAGCTTTACTTTCTGAAGTATGAATTTGTTTACTCTGCTTGAATCGTTTTAACACTTCATCAGTTTTGTGAAACAGCGAATGCTGCACCCAATGGACCTGAGTTATCAGCTGATCGTCATCCGTCACCGAGATTTCGACCCATTAAGCTCAGTGTCTCGCAAGATGGTGGGTCCGCAACACCTCGTTGCGCCCAGGTCCTGAAACACAAAGCTGCTCCTTCTTCTGCCCTTGCTCTCAATTAATTGATAGTGATCTTTTTAAACCTGCTTTTCCTCACCCCTGGAGCAACGAAACCGCGGCATCCCATTTCAGAGGGCATGAGCTCATATTTCCACTCATTCCTCCGAATTCTTTCGACAGGTTCTTCATATTTGGCAGCTTTCCTCTTATGGGCGTCATCAACGTTCTCTTCTCAGGGAATGGTTAGTTCGTCCATAATTGTTCTCTTCCCTATTGCGTCGATCGACTAGATCAGATCATTGGTCAGATAGGGATAATTCATCTGGCAGCTGGCTTTCCATTCGAACTTCCCACTTCAATTTCCTTTACATACTTTGGGGTCTGCTCCTGAGACTGCTTCCACAATTACTTGAAGGACTGAACCGTGCCTGTGTGTGTACCGTCCATTTTAAAATGCATCATCAATAATATCTGAACAGTATATCACCATCATCATCGTGATCAATGACTATGTTAAATCATGTGGGCTTACTCGTACATATATCTGAATGGATTATGTATTTGTCTTTAATTTTAATTAAATACTCCTACATTTTGTTTTTTTACTCAGTTGTGCAATATTTATATGTAGTTGTGCATACTTATTTACTGCTATACGAATAATCATGCCATTTCCATTTCAGAAAATGCTTCAGGTTGCGATGAACATATTCCGCAAGTTGGATAATCTATCAATCCTACTTCGTGAAATAATGCAAGAAGCACGGAATCTAACTCATGCAGAGAGGTAAGCGATTTTTACATTGACTGAATAGTGATCAACTGTTCACAATCATTAAAGTTTTGATATTATGCTGCATTTATTGTTTGCCCCCCCTCCCGATATGTTTGCGAACAGGGTTCATGTAGCTGTTGGCTCTGTCATTTAGCCTGTTCGCATACACCTTTTTATCAATAACCTATTTATGGTCTCGTCGCTTTGAACTGAATGAGGCATGGAACACCATCATAATGTGATGCACACACTGTACATTATTTAGGAATTGGAGGTTAAATATTTGGAATATTTGAAATACCGCTGCAATATCAAACATTTGGCAATGCATTCTGGATAATTTAATGTATTTTGTTAAATCTCATGATCACATTGTCATAAATTCATGATCTTCATTTGAAGTTGCAAATATATGTGCGTCAATATAGAATAACAGCAGTTCGTTTATGCTGTTCAATTGCTCAATCACTATCATATTAACAGAGAATTATAAAAATAAAATGAGCACTTATAGTGTCTCACAACAGGCAATTAATTCAAACTTCAAACCGCTTTTTCGCTCATTTTGAACTGAAAACCTGACTGCGCTTCTGTTAACTATGTTCCTTTCTGAAAACAGTATAATCTGTCTTGCGATGCGAAAAATAATACATAACTGGAAATTGCAGAATTGATCAACTTTAAGTAAAAGTCAAGATGTGCCAATCAAATTAAATCAGTCAATGATTTCCATCAACCCTCAGAGGCAGAAAAGGAGAGCACATTCAAGTTTTATTCTGAAAAGAAGTACCTCGCAATGCAATTGCAATTGTCATTTTGACAGGAGCAATGTTGCCACCTCAACGCATTTGAGCTGTCTGAGCATCGCGTACACGGAGATCTTGAGTTTTAGCCAAACTATGCACAGATGAAGGCCGTCAATTAAAATATAGTTATCTATGCTTGTTGATCCTTAATGCATGAAGTGTTGAAGGTACAATGAGACAAATATAGGACCTGCAGTATTATGTACCTATCCGATTTAAGCAAGCAATACATTTATTGAAAGTAAACTGAAATCAAATAAACAAAGAAAAATAGCGAAACAGCAAATCGGCTGAAAATTACACATGAAATATTGATGCATCTTGTAACATAAAGAGTTTAACCGGCAACGCATATTTTGGAACGCATATTCACATTAAGGATGCGCTGGAGGATTGAAATTCACACTATAAACATTTTTACATTTCAAAATCAGGAATGGGCATTTGCGTGATCAACGCGCTTTCGAAATTTCTCGATTCTGCGGCGTGTTTCACTTGATAATTCACAAAACAAAGGATTGGCATTTATAAAAAAGGGAACGATGCATCTTTGGAATATTTTAACCAATTTTTTTGGAAAAATGGCTTTTGATTACGGAAATCATACAAATCATAAATCATTAATGTTTGTCATATAGTGCATAACAAACGCATTTCAGTACGCGCAACGTACCATCATCGGTGAACGGGAGAACGAGGAAGCAAACTTTCGGTTATATACAGGGCCGAGTACCCTCCACACTCACATACCGTCCGAACAATCGTTCTCCATTCTGCTCTATTCCAAATACACTCGTATTGGTGAAGCTATTTTGATAGTCGCATGCAAATACTCGTAACTATGTTAAACTCATGAATAACCAGACCCAATCTCGCCAATTATTTTTATTTTCTTTTTGTTGATCCCTTTCATTTGTTGACGCATCGTTGTTTTTGAATGAGCTCTCCCCTGTATATAACCCAACGTTTGCTTCCACGTTCTGCTGTTCACCGATGATAACACGTTACGCGCACCGAAACGCATTTGCTATACGATATAACTATGCATTCACTACGGCGTTTGTCTATATTTTCATAAGTGTTCATTCTGAAGCAACACAGAAGACACAAAGCAATGACCACAAGGGCATCTACAAGCAAGCGCTGATATTACATGTTGCGCAAAATCTACATAGGTACTTGCAGTTTGTCATCATATATCAAATACATGAGACATCTTTATTCACAGATTTACAGAGTGATCACCATATGATAAGATTCAGTGGATGAGTGTCTTCACTATGTAACAAAAGTACGAAGATTTTTACCATCAAATAAAAGTTATTTGCACAATTATATGAAAATTACAAGTTCATATTCATCCCCACAATATAGACAAATTTACTGGTATCAGCGGAATTAGGTGTCTTCTTCTTCATTATGTGGACAAAAGTGGACGATGTGAATGTTAGCCATCAAGCATAAAAATACATGTATCATAATTATCTACAAAATTACCGTTCAATGATCACAATTCACTGAGATCAAGGGCATTGGGTCTCATATTAAAGTTCATGGAGGTTGGGGCTTTCACGATTGAATCGTTCAATGAATGCCATTTCTTAACTACAAAGAAAAGAACAGTCCGTTTATTTCGAATCTACCTTTAGGACTGGCAGTCTCTGACAGTTGTTGCGTGATTGATCGCCAGTAATGTGATCTTAAAGCGAGAAAGGTACGTGATGAAGAAGGAGCTGAATGACAAGTCGAAATATTGGTCAATTTATACAAGAAGAACAGGTAAAACAAAAGGCGCCTATTTTCTTAGTATGCCTTCGAATTTAGCAATTGTAATCGATTAGAGTGGCTACTTAATACCTGAAAGTTTACAAACGATGCAAGTAAAGTATCCTTGGACATGCTCAATGCGTGATGTTTCGCGTTGAAGGCCGGGTGAAAAGATAACGCTTCCATGCTCCAAAAGAGGACAAACAAAGTCAATAATGGGAAAGATTCCTTGGCTCTGAGTGATAACTTTGTTTTCTTTGGAAAGAGGCAAATTCAAGTGATGGAATGAACTTTGCTCTTTTATTGACAATTAATTTCAGCTATTATCTACAGCTATCTTCAGGTAATGAATTTATAAAAATACAGAATAAGATTTAAAATTCACATCAGGATATAAAAGATAAAAATGACAAATAATGCAAAACTACTTCAACTATATAACTTTAGCTATATATTAACTATATCTACACGTGCAATTCGCACCAAATATCTACAGGCTATTTCTAATAGGACAGATGCTTGCTGCTGAATCCGAAACACATAGGAATCTTTTAGTTAACCGTCATTATCTGTCCTTAAAGTACCAGGAAAGTAAATTTGAGTAAAATATTAAAAAACAAAATCATCATTTTCACATGGTTCGCATAACTCTTCTAGCACAAACTCATAAGAGCATTTCAACACGGGCCTTCTGATTTGCATCACATCGAAAAACTCGATAATTTAATCACTATGAATGCGTAATCAATGGATATTTTTCGTTTAGACATCTGAAAACGTAAATTCTGGCACGTTATAATAAAAATGACGTCATCATAGTATTGTCATATGTGCCTGTGTTCCGCACGATGAGAAGAGGCCCCGTGGTAAAGGTACAAGATCAACTGTTGACCTCTCTGTTCCAGATTTTAATACGAAGATTTCTGGCAGCTGCAACAATTCGAGTCCAAGGGCTGTGAGTCGACTTTTTGACCGAGTCCGAGTGCGTCTTGTAGCCACCAAATCTGATTCTAAACTACGCGATTCTTGACAGAATTCAGACTGCATCATGTACCTGTCGGTGCATAAGTTTTACAGGGCGCGAATGACCTGCAAAACCTCGGAAATCATGCACTTCTAATATTATATAGTCCTGCAAAATTCTTGCAAAGGTCATGCAAAACCTCAAACTTTTATTCTTACCAACTTGTGATAAATACACATGTAATTGACTATGACAAGTTGTGATCGCGACATATACATTGTTTGTGAAGTGCTTCACCACATCCATCATTTTGTTAACTATTTTTCTGTGAGCATTTAATTCGAAATAACACTATAGGCATTCACTGATCGTCATTGTCCAGTGTGGTTGTCGGGAATTTAAAATAAAGAACTCCAACTTCAGCACCCTCTTGCATGGCATAGAAGGTCAACATTTCCGTTTTCCGATTTTTTTGAAATGGAATTAATTATTGGATTTCTGACTTCCAGCTTTTGTCTTTCTGTTACTGGGTCCCTGCTTGATTGGTTGAATTCCGACGCTGTGGAAGCATGTATTTTTTACTTACGAATTCCGAACTTAAAATAGAACCCAGCCGGATATCGACCATAGACAGCATTAGCATGTTTACTAGTAATTTCTAATCTGATGCTTAGCTGATTATTATTATCACAGCAAGATTTATCGTTGAAGGCACATACTGCACATTCTATCGCAGTTTGTAACTTCTTCAACATTTCATTTGCACGAACTAAAGGTGCGCTCACACGGGCAACTTTATTGCTAGCACTTATCGATCCATGATGAGGCCATTGTAAAGTTTTTGAGTGATTAATGTTGATTACATTGCATCTACTTTAGTGGTGTGAAAATTTATGTAGAAATTCATTGGATACGTTGGCTTCTGACTGATAGAAATTCAGACTACAAGTTGTTCAACTAAAACTATGGCACTATTATTAATGAAAGAACAGCTATAGTTGAAAGCGTATCAGACGAAATACGAGCAAGATAACCACAAGGGATCAACAAGATAAGATTAGAAAGCTTTATCAAATCATTCCATGTTCCACTCATTTCTTTGCGATTGAGTTACATTTAGAGGTTAGAAATACAATTGACACCTTTAAATTCTCTGGAGGATTTCATGATTATCTCCTTTCAACGGACGCTGATAGCTAAACTTCCGTCTCAAGAATAGATTTGTAGATGAAATCCCGGCCAGTTTGTATATGAAAAGATATTTATCAAATTTCTGGATTACGACAACTCACTATTATCTACGAAAAGTCCCCGGCTTTCAAAGCTTTCACACCATTTCGACTAAGATACTTGTGCGCAATTCTTTCTGCTGTGACTGTCTGTATGTCATTCAACGAAAATGTAAATTAAGGCAGATAGTGTAATGCTAAACTGATGACGGTATCTGTTGAATGACTGCTCAATAAAATATAATTTAGTTTCCATATAATTAATGGCATGTCATGTAACAATCTTATTATCTAACTAAAAATAGACAATTTTAAGCAGCATAGATTGTGATTATTTATATAACCACATAATCAAGAACATGATTGAGATTTGCTTAACATTTCCCTTTGCAAAGAAATTCCTCCTCTGCCAGATATTCATATTGTCTATGTATTTGTGCTCACTGGATTTTTGATAACTTACATATTAAATTCCTTCTAAGAATTTCCATCTGTGTTTTTAAGTTTATAACCTTCATTTTCCGAGACATCACAGGAATTCATGATTGACTGCTGTTGTCTTTTGTGGTCAAATGTCCATATTTGTCTGCTTTTTACTCATTGCTATGCTTCCTCAGGTATGGAGTAGCATTCCTAATCGTTGAATTGATAAGGTCGGCCTGGCCCCGCCATGTGGTGCAAGTTGGTGGCTAAGGGCCGAAACTTCGCTCTGTGCCGACACATGGTTCCGCCCTGATTCCGGGCCGGTTCAGATGTTCAGAAACCCCAATTCGGCCCAGATAAATTCTTCATCAGGGCCCCAGTGAGAAAGTTTATCTCCTTGTGCACTTAACCATCCGTAATGAAAATATCGGTTTCTTTATTTGAGTGCAATCGCCTTAAGAATCATTCTAAAAAGCTGATTTTTGATTACTTGACTGTGTGCACTGTAAGGCCTATGCGCCATTTGTAAACAAATTGATTACTGCTGAGTAGCGAAGTGAAATTATAAACATTCAATATGTAGTATATCTTCACTTGATTCAAATATTATGGATCGCTTTTCTATCAGATTTCTATCAGTGACTCAATTAATGCACCGATGGCTGCCTATTCTTGCAAGTTATTTTTAGTATTTGAATAAACCCTGCATCATTGAATTGTCAGTTGTAGGAACCAGGGTAAACAAGATGAGCGGTTTTAATGTGAAAACATTTCATTTTCTCTCATCCAACGAAGGCCCGCTCATTGAATTCAGTACCTATAGGTTACAATTATCATCATTGTTTTGTGTGCCGCATCGTACTTCATAGCATGAAATAAAACACACATTGACATTTGATATGTGTTACATGAGATCTTTTTGAATGTGATTCATTTTTGCAATGTATTCTACTACTTTCGAATTTTCAATAGGCCTACTGGCATGACTGACCGAAATGTCAAAGACATGCGGAACTGTGTAGCTGGAAAGAACTTCGGATGCGATCAAATGCAATCAACGATATCAGCAGAAAGCTTATGTTCGAAGAAAGAAAATTGAGAAGTTTTATAAACCGGTCATTATCTTGTAATGAACTAATTCATGATAAGAACTAACTAGCAACTGTAATCTATTGTTTGGCTGTAGGCCTAAATTACTGCGACTGTATTACGAAACATTGATGAAAGTATCAGTCATGCAGAAATTTTATCATGCAAATCAAATAGATTTTCTGTGTCAATGAAACACTACTAAATAACAGGCGCAAGCCCTAGTTTGCCTTCTACTAGCATGTGGGGTCCGTGCGGACACCTCAACAGATTAAGCATATGATTATGCTGCATCTCGCTAGACATTTGTCGAAACAGCTCATGAATTTCCATGAAAGTAATTCTTACAGGCAAGTACAAAGTCAGAGAATTTCAAATCATTTCATGAAGTCAAGGCAGAGAAGTCACTTGCCGAGCATGCTAGGGTCCGCATGGTCCCCATGGTCTTCGCTCGTTAAGGAGACAGTCAAAAAGATAACTATAACAAGGGACGGAATAGAGAAGTACAGAGCGAATAAACGCTAAATTTCATGTAGGGCTTTCGTTTAAGTTTGTATCCTTCCATTTCCAAGAACTTAATTTTTAGATGATTTCTTGTTTTAATTGAACTGGATATATTACACATATTTCACCGCTGTATACATAGCTGTTTGGTGAGAATTTGAAATATGATGGATGTTGAGTTTAAAACATTAGTCTGATGTTTATTTTACAGAGGAAGGGTTGTGTCGGTTTTTGGTTAATGTTTGAAAATTGGATCAGAATTCCAACCAATTTTCCTGTCTCAATTTTTTTCTACGAAGTACTGTATTTTTTACCTGATAAATTTCTGTTTGTTATTACTTAATGGAATCCGTTGGACTTGATTAGCAATTTCCGTTGGTATGAATCAGTTTTCATTTCATTTTCACAGTGTGATGATACATGATCCTGTATATGACCAAGGAAATGTTAATACCGCATAATTGATGCGGTTGTCTATCCATTATATTATGGTTTAATTTGAAATTTCTAATTAATTATAGCAATTATTTCGCTTTCAGGTGCTCTGTATTTTTGTTGGAAATGGAAACAAGTGAATTGGTTGCCAAAGTTTTTGACGGTCTTCCGACATCAAGTGAGAAAACCGAAGTAAGAGATCTTTACCAAATATTTTCCTCATTTCACTCATATTACAATTTCAGGAGCATTCTATCGCAACTCATCATTAATCATTCTAATTCTATGCTAAGACAAAACCAATTATCGAAATGAAACTGCGCATTTAGAAAAGCCGTACAAGAATAATCGTAGTCATCAACGTTAATCATGCAGAAATATCTCACCACTCAACCTCTAAACAAAAGGTGGCGTTTGCTGAGCTCGCACCTGACATTTGTTCTCATCAGCATAAACAATGGATGTATTTGGTAACTCGCACCTCCAATGAAAGACAGATTTTCTCAGATGTCTGTTGCATAATTGCTTATCCAAAACCTGAGGTTCTTCGATATCCCGTTCGCCCTATGTCGCCACAAAATTTCCACGCAGCTCAGTAACAAATATGTCTTCAACTGATTTCGCTCTGCAAATAAATGTCAATTCTCTTTATGCTAGAGTCAGCTGATGAATTTCTTATCTTTCCTGCTTTAGATGAGAACATGTGTCATTTGATAGACTTTTTCTTTAAACTGAAAACAACTTCAAGTCGACAAATGATGTACATATCAGCATTTTTTACAACTAAAATTGCTTGAATATGCTAAAATGGTCAAAACAAATCTGAGATCAATTGATAGAAACAATCCATCAAGTAATAAACATCAAATCAGGGATCAAGTGATAATAACAGTTGATTAAAAAGGCATAAAAACAAACCATCTACGAAGAGATCAAAAGCAAATCAATGACCAAAATGACAAAGCACTGACGAAGACATCCTCAATCATCAAATCAGCGATCAAGTGAAAAAAACAAAACAATAACGAGGGTATCAAAATCAAATTCAAGTGACAAAGATCAAATCAGGTATCAGCTGATAAAATCAAATCTGAGACGAAGCGAAAACATCAAAACCAAATTGAAGTGATACATGTGATAAAAATCAAATGTGGAATCAACTGATGTGATCAAATCCGAGACCAAAGAAACAGAGCAATGACAATGACATCAAAAGCAATCAGGAATCAAGTGATCCTGTTAGCCATTAGTTACCCCTTCATCCTTGATATCCTGTTATCCTTTGATCGTGGTTTTGTCCATTAAAAAAATACTTTTGACCATTGCTGACCTTGAACAGTTTGCTGTAATCCTCACAAAACAGTTTTTCATTCTAAAGATCAATTGTTTTCGTGGAATTGATGTTTCCTCATGCTGCGCCATCAGTGTTAGAATATAATTGTATTTTATGTCACGGTGTTGCTTTCATGACGTTGGGCTGATGGATGATGGGAATTCAGAGTTATAAATGAGATACAAATTATGATAATGCTTTGTAGTAGGCCTAAAAATTTCTATAACTACTGATTTGTACTAATTTTTGGGATCTATTGTTTGTCTTGAGTTTCTTTCTGCTGATAACTTCTATTGATAGCAACTCATCCGCTTAATCAAACCTCATATCTGAACCATATCTTTTCATATCTGAAACATTAAATGATGCTCTGAATGAAGATGATGGAATTTTACTTTTATGTTTTACTTTTATTACTATGAGCAACTAATTTAATGAATTTACATGATCTAATCAACATTGAAGTGATTGCAGAGGGAGGTTTGCATGACGGACTTTCGCTACAAAATGAATTATCGATATGTGAGCGATAAATGCTGAAGTTGTTGTTTCGTGTGCAGGTATCGCTTTCATGTAATGAATGACATTTGGGAATATTATGAGAGAAGTACTAAATAGTGGAGACAGTTTCGAATCTCTAGAATGCTTTCTAAAGTCATTACCAGCGACTTCGCTTCGTGGAATTGTATTTGGCAATTTGAAGAAGTTTCTTTTGAATTCCTCAAGCTTCATTACCTTGACGGATTGGCATGCTTCCGGAGTTGTACTACCGTGATGGTAAGAGAAGCACAATGAGTCTTCTCCATCGATCATTGCAGCTGTCGAAAGTACAGGCGGGTTATGAAACGACAGTCTCGTTGTCAAGGCAATCGTATTCAATAATTATCTTCTTATTGACAGTGACAGCCTTAAGATATCTTTCTCATATTCATCCGCTAATTTTGTAGGCAATCTAACTGCATTACAAGCGGTTTTATATACGTATTTAACATGGAATTTGAGCAAATGAGAGAACGCGTACTGTTTGATACTTCAGACAATAAATGGAATTGCTGTTGAAGTTAATGAAAGATATTCAGATTATGCATTTGCAAATACATGATTAAAGCCACTTCTTTTAGTCTCGTGAAAAAATTGAGATGACATTTTTGGTTGGCTCAGAATTGTTGCAAGTGAATTTCAAATCGGAGTCGTCGGGAGTGACAGAATTAACCACAAACAGTTTAACAAGACAGTACACAGTGCGACTCGGAATGGACTTTTTTCTGAGTGAAAATCAGTCGCTAGAAAAATTAGCTGAAACATCAGATAAACATGAACATTCATCACTCTCGTTCAGACAGGTTGTCAAGTTTTCGTCGCAAGTATACATTCATTTCAGTTCTCCCTTCCAGGCTTGCATTGAATTTATCTTCAGCAGTGACCTCACTGTCAAAAATTGACTTCACAATTTTGTCTGGATTGCAAAATATTGTAAAATCTCTCATTGCCGATGCGGCGATTTGCCTTTATCCGGACGCTTTGAAAATCACTGCGTCTTAGAGCACGCGCGATTTAAAGCCAAATTATTGTTAAAATCATCATTGACGCGATGTGAACACATGTTGTATGATATGAGTACAACACGAGCATCCCGATGCTCATTTCTCACATCTGAGTGTCTGCGTGAAAGGTGTCAGCAATTACAGGTAAATTGGATAATAGGTGCGTTTAAACGGACTCTGATCTGATGAAGAGAAATGATAATAGGTAACCTATATTGAACACAGAAATCAGAATCGGGATCTGACTTCGAATGTTTGATGATGGTTTAATGTCACTACTGCCCTATCCTGGGGACTTGGACGGTGCTGACATAGTCAGACATTAATCTGCAACGTTGTGATCATTTAGTCCGGATGCCCTTCCTGACGACTTCCAGCGACACTTGAGGGGCTCGACCTCAGGACCGGAAGACCGCTAGGCCAAGCACTTCACTACTGTGCCACGGACACCACGCAAAAGACAAAGGATAATCGGGATCCTTACCTTGAATACAGAAAATCGGGATCTGACATGGAATGGAGACTTGAGAATCGTTATCTGACCTGCAATAGAGAAATGATAATTAGCATCAGACCTGAAATGAAAACGAATCAAGATTTGTTCTGATATGGAGCAGGAAATATGTATGACTCTGTGTAGTGCAAATATGATCTGGTTGATTCGTTGAATCATAAAGCTCATTCACGTTGTCTTCACAGTTCACATCGCTAGAAGTTAAACAATGTCTCCATTTACGTTCCCTTCCTTTTCCTTCTACATCTTTAGAAACTGTCATGAACAAGTCTGCTTCTTAATCTTCATCTGTTATGTTCATGGCAAACTTGAGAGTTATGAACCATTTTCAGACGTGACTGATTTAGTTTGAATTGTTGTAAATCAAAGTTGCTAATCAATGTTGCACTCAAGATAATGAGCAATGCACTTCATAAATAAGTTCCTGTTAATTAACAGATTGGGGTAACCATACCGACGGAAGTAAGATACTTGATAACTTTTTCTCGGATGGAGTTTCTTCAGACAGGAAATAGGGATCAAATGTGGACCGCAATGGACGAAGTATAATCAAACTTAATCGTTTCACTTTTCACTCTTCATTTACCACGAATTTGTCATTACTTCATTTATTTCGAGCACATACTTTCCGTCGTCAGATAATCCTAAATTGATGCCCACCAACGGAGGGAACACACTGACATATTTCATGCGCATGGATCTCTACCTGGCGATGTTCGTTCGCTCCGTTCGATTTGTGTGCCTTCTTGGTCTCTTTTCTAATCACCGGATATGCAGAACCTCTTTTGTTCTGCTTAGGGCAAGTAAATGGCGTCTTCTGCCACGACACGAACCTGCCTTTGCTTATAATGTGCAGTTTTTCTTCATTGAAGACCTCATTGAACTGCATTGCATATTCGCCAACAAAGCTCTGTTGTTGTTTCTGGACTACATGTTCGACAGGACAAAGTTCTCGTATTGTTTGGGGATAGCCAACATAAAGATCTCTTATATATAAACAAGAATGTGTAAGCCAAATTTAAATAAGCTCAACAGGCTTTTCCAATTTCTTCAATATTTTTCTCATTTCCGCTAAAGCAGTTAAACATGCTTGCAAGATAAACAATCTGCAGTCGTTGTGTGAGAGCAACAACAAGCATTCGCAAATTGCTTTTCTTTGAACCTTCATTCACTTTGCATTGTGCTTGTGGTCTTTAGATGTAATGAGAAAAAGTGTTATGAATACAAGCTCTCGAACAATGTATATCACGCTGATGTGCGGCAGGATTTCAGGGCATGAGAATCGATCTAATTTCGACATGATTTAGGTGGTTCGTTTTTTATGATCATCTCTGAAGTCAATAAAAGACACCAACTAGTCCGGCAGCCAGAGCGCGCTTCTGCGTGGACTATATAACATAATGTTTGATACTGTGATTGAAATAATAATTACAGGATTATAAATACACGATTCTGATATGATAGTTAAGATAATTGAAAAATCATAATAGATTTCTTCTCATAGTGAAGCACGATTAATCATGCTCTATTATGTAGAAAGAGGTAAGCAACTGACGTTCAACTGTTCGTGTGTAGGAGGCAGGAAAGATATAGTAGCAGAAACTCGGAAGATCTTTCGAATTGGAAGAATTTTTATCAAAGAATTCTGGATATGAATCTACTAAAATCTGGAGAAAGCTTGTTTTTCTTTTACTCGAATCGAATCGTGCTTTATTGAATCCTAACATAAATTTGAATATTATCTCATCGAACCGAACCGAACTGAACGGAACCGAATCTGAGAATGTCAGAACCGCGCAGGCATATTGGTGTCGTCTTGACCTACCATTGGGTTACTTGCGTCATGTGGCGTTGATGTTGAGGGTGATTCTGCCCTCAACGTCCTGATGCACACAACTATCTTCTCATGATTTCTCTTTCAGAATGGCGATAGCCCTGTATTTTTGATGGTCATAACAATAATAGGTGTAGCACTACATCTATGTCTGAAATCGACAAAGCTTCCAATTGAGCGGAAATCTGATGAATATTGAGGGGAATGTCAAGTGATTTTTTGTGTAACTTAGTGTTCTGTATTTCTCAAGTGGCAACTTGTATGACAGTGGATATTTGTTGTAACTCTAGTTTAGTAGAAAAATGTAAATCAGTTTTGAAATATCGAACTTATCGTTTATGATTGCTATTATTATCACTTGTCAGATATCAAAAGAGGAAAAAGTAAGATACTTATTAGTAGGTGATCGTTAGCCTATCGATTACTTTCTATAACTTCGTTCGATGTTGCTTTCCAAGTCATATTTACAATAGACACTATGTCTATGTAGTTATCAACCAAACGATGTTGTGACAGTATCCTGCGTTTTCTCAAGGTTTTACCAAAAGGTTTAGCTATTTTGTTTACTACCAGTGTTTTACATTTGTACCTTACTTGTCAATCAATGAACCTAAGCAAATATCTTTCAGTGAAGACCTTTCCGTGTATTTCCTGAATGAAACCTTGGGGGATATGTTTCGTATTAAAAAACATATTACTTTATTTTTGTAGTTGTACCTCGTTTTGTTCCATTTTGTGCTTGTTTTATTAATTATCTATGATTTCCTATCATGCCTTGTAATGTTTTATTTCTTTGACTACTGTGCAATGTACTTGCATTTGCTTATCTAAAAATTTAGCTTGAAGATTATGATTTGTCCATTCTCTAAAAATCATTGGCTACTGGGTTGCTGCCTCATCTGTAAATTTATCCGAGCAACTAATTCCTGATCACAATATATATATTCTACAACAAATTTTCAATGGAATAAATCTGTGCATTTCATCAATGATCTCCCACATTCAATGCTTCTTAAACTAGTTATCTTCTCACATGCCACAGGATTCGTTGGCTCCAGTGAACGTCTTAACAGCGAATTAACAGCGTCAGTTCTTTTAGTACGATTTGAACTGAGAAAGACTTTCGTTGGACATGCGAAGGGGGCACCAAATGACTTATTTCTATTAGTTTTTAATGTTCCCTACCATTTTAAATAGATGATGTTCATAGAAGCCTGATAATTGAACTTGCATCTTCCTTGGAAGAACGATTACCAAGAGTCATGGAGACTACATCCAATCCACTACTAAACAGGCAGCTCAGTGGAGCAGTTATCTACCACCACGAAATGTCAGCTGTCTTAACAAGTGTCAAGAAATCTTGTATAAAATTCAACGCTGCATTGTTCAGCAGTACCTATGGTTCCAATGGCTACAGTACATGTTCTCCGCTGTTGACCGAAGATGCCGACATTGCGACGAAATATCTATTTATTTGTGAACTATGGGAACTGTGCAATTGTGGTGTGACTTGATCCCGCCGTTATTCAACTTCAAGCAAACAACTTGCAGCTCGGTGATGGAGCAAGTATTTTTGGTAACTAGAGTTGTTCTTTGATCTAGTTTCGTCAAGAGACATATCCTTTACATGGTCAGTGTATTCGGTATAACATCTATTCATGATGCTCATATTCAGAAACGCATCTTATCCTTCTTAGTACGGGGACTTAAGATTTGCATGGGAATTTTATCGAGGTTGAAGTATCATCCTATGGGTGGTGAACATGCTGACAGGAGTATTGACATAAAAAATACTCCACTCAAATATATGAACTTTATTCCACTCACACTCATGAATTACAAGATAGCATTTTACATAAAACATTGTATTTGAATAAATGGGAGGCATTAGTACCGAGTATGTCCTCCCCGCACTGAAATGCAGCTTTGAAGTCTCATCGGCATCGAGTCGCAAAGATGATCAAGCCGTTCCTGATCCAGCAATGACCATTTAATCGATGAGACTCTCTGAAAGAGCTGTCAGTGGTGATGGCAGATGATCATATGCATCTCTCACTTTCCGACCAAGTTCATCCCAAGCATGTTCGATCGGAGACAGGTCGGGGGAGCGTGAAGGCCAATGGAGGATGCGAATTCCAGATCTCACTATCGCTGTTGTTACACAATGAGCTCTTTGTGGTCGAGCGTTGTCATCCTGGAATATGAGGTTGAGTTTATTTACCGTTGGGATGACGATTGGAGATATGATATTCGATAAATATCGCTCTCCGTTCAAGTTCCCATTCACAATGACTGCGACAGTTCGACCTCCGTACCAGATACCGGCCTAGATCATCACGCTACCACCACCATAGCGGTCATGCTCAGATATACAGCAGGGTGAATACCTCACCAACCATTCGATGCACTCTAATGCGACCATCGTGAAAATCCAAAGTGAAACGGGATTTATCCGTCCACATCACTTGACGCCATTCCTCTGTGCTCCACGACAGATGCAGCTCACACCATTCCACACGCTTTCGCTTGTGCTCGAGACCTCCGGAGAAAAAAATTGGCAGTGAAACAATGTCATTGTGTGAAATTCTCGCATTACTTACTTAGAGGAATTACAGCATGTCGGTGTGACCTCAGGCCCGCTTCTGCTAGACGGCGATATGCTGTTCGTATACTGCATGCAATTCCTGCTGCAGCTTTCCAGCTGATGGCCAGTCGAGGAACACTCTTAAAGCGATTGCGCTTTGCTGAGATAACCAACTTCCTATCGGTAGCATTGTTTGTCAATCTCGGTCTCTCTGATCCTTTCCTTCTTTTAACATTTCCATCATTGTTCCATCGACTCCACCAACTGCTCACAGTGGAGTGTGACACACCCAACTTCCGTCCAACAAACCTACAACTCTTTCCACATCGTAGCATTCCAACAGCCATTCCTTTTACAAACTCTGATTGCGACATTTTTGCTTCAAAATTTAGTCAGAAAGAATTGCTTGATAGTGATAAAAGGTCGAATTTGAAATGCATCAACTATTCCAAAGATATCGACAATGGACAGCTGCTTTATATTAGCATGACAAATTTGATGCATAGACATCCTGGTCAGTGCAGTATGAAATAAAAGTCGTCCACTTCCATTGAGATTTTCTATATCAAGTGGATCGTTTTTTATGTCATAGAGTATATAGTATTTGCTCTCACTGAGTTATAGTATCCATCCTCTGAGTTGTCCTCCACCGATGAAATTTCGGTAGAAGTAGCTTAGTAATTAATGAGTTCGCACGGAAATCAGAAGCTCAAACAGGTGTTATCAAGTGAGCTTAAAATTATTAATAAAGAATTTATTATGGACGTACAGGAAAAAAGATCGGAGGGGATTGAAAGTATTGTACAATGATAGATAATATGCTAATGTATACAGTATATTGTATATATTTGCCATACTCATCATTCTAAAGCCGATTTTCAGAATTATCAAAAAGCCGTCCCGAATTTTACTGTAGATATTTGGATGACTGTTTTGCAGAAACTGACGGCAGACAGTATTTAGATCATCTGAATAGTATTGATGATGCAATCGCAATCATGATGTAGTGGGCTCTGATGAAGGCTTGTTTTTCACGATACTTAAAAAAATTGATCAACGAACTTTGACGCTTCCCATCACTTGAGAGAAACTAGCGCTTGAAAGAATCTAGCCTATCTATTTAACTTTGTGCTCCTCTGCCACGTTTGTTTATAAGGTCGCTATTAGTCTTACTCTGTTTTCGCGTGCTTGTAAAATTTTGTTTTGTAGAACATGATCATAGCAACACTGTCTCCTTGATATCTGACATTTTTTGGAAAGTGACTATGACAAACTAGTTAAAGATCGGATCAAAATTCAAGCAGGAAATATCTATGTACATCTACCCAAAACTAGAACTTCATATAAACGTGCACTGGACTGTTCTTTGCATTACGAATAAAAGCAATGAGCTAAAAAGACGCATCACAGACATCACTGTTGCTCTATCTGGCCGGTAAAATGAAGATTCTCATTTTTTTGCGTTGTGAAAATACAAAATTACGGACATTTCAATTACAGAGATATAATTATCAATAGTAGAAAATGTATTGCGGTGCATTTATAAGTGATCGCTTCCAATATCGTGTATCGGTTCCACGAGGTCACCACTTAAAACTTCATCGATAAAATTTATAAAGAAATAAAATCCGGTTCCACTTATCTGCCTATCTTATAATGCAATGTGAATTAGGGGTTGTCAAAAATTAATTGCAGTTAATTGATTGCTGTGATAGAGTAAATGCCATTAACTGATTGTTGCAATCGAACAATTGCAATTAATCGATTGATTTGTGTTGTGATGGGGTGACTTGCAATGCCATCACCACTCACGATCGTAGGAAAAACATTCAATGTTCAGAGATTCATTTAGATGCCAGCTTATTAAGCAGCAGGAACTGTTTGTTGGAGAACGTATTTAGTAGTACTACTTCTACATTACATTACTTTTGCGCTTCCAAAGTTCTATTTTATATTCTGTTAAGTGATTATTTATTCACTTGTTTCACTAGTTGATTGTCACTATCAGCTTAAGTGAGCATGAGCTTAAGTCTGCAATAAATTTCTTCATGTTCACATCCAATGAAGGATGTACCTTATATGTATCTCATGTAATGGGTCATTGAAGTCACTATCCAAATCGATAATAAACTATTACGCGACTTGTAAACTTATCAGGCCCATGTAGCCGAATTGGTAGAATTGAAATTGAACAGTGAAAATTTTAAGATCAAGCATCAGTTTATTCAAACGGTTAATGCAATGCAATAATAATTGCAAATGAATAAATGATGCTTGCAATAAATAACTGCAAGTAATTGATTGATGACGCCAATTAACTGCAATTAATTGACTGCTGTCATAAAACACCGTAAAACCTGTAATAGAACGGCACCTGTAATAAACCGCCACTTCCTATATTTCGGCATAATAAGTAGTGACTGCCAAGATACTTGCTTGTGTAAAGCCTGTCCCATCTGTTACTTGCAATTACTTATGCACACTGCAAGAGGACAGCAGCCGTTCAGGCAACTACATATAAGTTCTCTTCTTCGTCATAAACTTCAAATCAATCATTAAGTACCTGTAATGTTAATCACAATCTTTATTATTGGTCATCTTATTTCATTTTTAGGTAGCAATCTTGCGTGCATGATGCGAGTATGCTAAATGCAGTAGTTTTAGTGTACCATCTTTTTAAGTGGCGAGCCTCTACATGCTGGGGAATTAGGTCAAAACTGATATTGTCAATAATACTATACAAATCACTTTGTTGAACATCGATATCAGTTTAATTATGTATTTAGTGCATTAGAATCCGCTTTATGAAACCACATCCGTCCTATTATAAATTGGTTTTATTAACCGGAGCTTCCCTGATTACCTACTATACACTACGGAAAGAGAAAACTACAACAAGTGCTATCCACATAAATGCATTGGAAATAACCATTAGAAAAAATCATCAGTTAAAGGAGCTGTCCAGTGTAATTTGCTTCACAGAGAACTTTACACGGATATGATCCATAATGTTCATTTGAAGGCTTCTGTATTGATCGAAATCGGGGTAATCAGTCGCCTGAAGTCCTCGGTCAAGAGTTGTCAGTGCAGATTTCATCTTTTGAGAAGTAGGAAGGGGTTCCTGAAGTTCGATCTCATAGATGTCTTCGTCCTCGTTTACTGAAGGTTGTCTATCCTTCTCCTTGATTTCATCGACAAGATGACTCTCGCATTCCTCGAGAGTCACCCATGCACTGAATTCAGTCTCAAGCAAGTTTCGGATGGTTCCCCGGAGATCTTCCTTTAGCATTTCCATTGCATTGAGTAAGTTGATGGACTTGGCGATATCTTGCGAATTCCGATCTTCGTTTTCATCAATACCTTATTCGAAAACACATATTTTTGGATGGTTTTTAATAAGCGAAGTTTGGTTTTATAATCCGGCAACCATCACATAGGTAAATTCGGCACCGTGATCACCTGGTTGCAAAAATCGGCTGGCTTTATTAACAGTTGTTTTATTAAGTGGATTCTACTGCATCATTTTAAGTTCCCTATCATAAGATAATAAGTCATACTAATAATCCGAAATGTAAATGCTTTCATAATACATGTATTTCGGGTATTTAGTAAAGCATTTTGCAGCAGTACTTTTTTTTAAATACTCTAAGATTTCGGAGTTGAAAATTAGGCCACTAACCAAGTGAGAGCGTTGATTACAGGTTTACGGCAATTGCAATCGATTGATTGCTTCCTGTCGCAATTAATTTTTGATAACCTTAGGACTGAATATCAATAAGTCAATTCATTCTGTTGCCTATTACATTGGCACGCCAAAATCAATGCAATTGTAAGTGTAGTTCCATTCTGTAAGATTTTTGACATTTAAGGCATCCATTCGAATCTCCTGTGTACAAACATGTTACAAATGTTCTTTTAGAGTGGTCCATTAGAGCACATTCATGTTTCATTGAGTGGAGATTGGTTTTCATCAACATTCTAAATCATGCTACCATGCATGATGAGAACATACTAAGACTAAAAGTATTAAAGAAGAAAATTATATCCGGTAGGATTTATTAGCAACTCCCACTTCTACTTCTATCACTGTGGGAGTATGTGCTTCAGGTCTTACGCACTCATTATCATTCGCAGTTACATTCATAATTCAAATACCTCAAATCATCATTTCAATAATTAGTTCTTCTATCAGTTGAAAACTCAGAAGTACTCAATATCAGTTAAAATTACCAATTGACCAATTACCAATTCTATTCGAATGAGACTATTCCATCGATATGTCATGTAGAAATGTTATCTGTTGATATTCTCATTGCCTTAAGCCATGTCTCCGCTTGTCATTATGAATCAATAAGTCAATTCATTTCCATGTTTGATATTTTCATGCAATTATCAAAATTCTTTTGCTATGCATTCAACCGACCATATGCACATATGTAGATATCGTATCATTAATTGCTTTGAATGTTCAATACTGTAGCGAGACCGTATACGGTATCTTTCCCTCCCCAATGTCATCTGCAAGCACTTGTAACAGCTTGTTCCATTTGTTTGCCTCATTTCCTTTCTTGGCCAGGTGAATCGTGAAAAACTGAGGCTGGACGACGGCTCTGTAATCGAGGTTGTGTCTTGACCTTAACATGCTATTTTGATTGGTTTAGATGTTGTTTGAATCGGCGCTCCTGTATAGTTTCCTTTAGTTTCCCCTCATCTAACCTAAATCTTCTTATTGATGCACGAATTATTATCATCAAATTCTTAACGCTGAAATCATTTTTCGCCATTTTAACGAATACTAAACCCATCCTAATCGTCATTGGTTAGCATGCAATTTTCCTTTATTGGAATGTTTTGCATTCTATCACATTTCTACTGTTAGCTGCAACATTTCTCATTTCAAATTTACCATCGTGATTTGTTTCTATTCTACCGATACGGTCATAGATTTTATCATCTGCTGCACGTACATGTAGTCATATGTCACGTTCATTCCATTTCACCCTTGGATGATTATCGATTGATTTCGTAATTAATTTGATTAATTATTGTAAATTCAATTCATGTATTGACGTAATCCTGACCGGTAATTGCTGATGTGTTGTCTGCCATGTTTCCGTGAAGCAGTGTAGACTTACTGTGGTGTATTTGTGATCAATGCTGTCTTTATTTTGAAGATGTTCTGGTACACATTGTTAAGATTACTCTGACGTCAAATATTTTAAACACATATAAAGTTTATCTCGTATGACTTGGGAATTAGAAATGTGTATTTTTTAATAGTACATATATACGAAAGCGCACGAAATTCATTATGTAAAGCCATTTAGGAATCCATTTTAATTGTCATGCGACTACTCGCATTTGCTAGTTATCAATAAAAGCACTCAGATATGTATCACACTAAAATAGAAACTGCCCACCGAACTAAAAAATAACAGATGTTTTGAAAAAGACTGATATGTTTCACTATGCTACCTTTCATTGTTCTGATGATCTATCTATCTATGATCTATATAATTGATACACAGTGATCAATTATTGATTATCTATTATCATCCGTCTTCAACTGTCACTCCTTCATAACATCCTCTGATAAATGAAATGTCTTAGCAGCTAATACAGAACAGAAGTCAAGCATGTCCTTTCAAAATTTTCCTGAGTCTCCCCTTATTTGATAATGATTTATTGCTTCAAGAAGGTTGCACATCTTAAGATTACAAATACCGCAATAGCGAATACCGCAGAACACGTGTGTGTGCGTGCAACGATGTTCAAAGTACAAGGCGTTAATGATTGGCGGGCATCTGTACTTCTTTCTTTTCAGGGCCCCTATATAGTATATGCTTGGATGCTTACTCCATCCAGTACCATAAACAGTGGTCGTTAAGCAGTGATGTCCTAAAACTGTTTTTCACCTGTTTGAAAGTTTCATTCAAAAATATTATGAGTAAAGTCAGAAGGTTATTTCACACTCCATCACATTTTTTAGGTTTGAGCAAATTGATACATTTTTACCACGATATACTTTGCAGCATTCTATAACCGTGCAGGGATTTCAAGTATTCATTGGTATTCATGAAATGTGTAGTAATACATTAACATCATTATACACGCACTTCGGAAGCATAAATCCTATTGATGCTACCGTTTTACGCGGTTGAATCAATCTAGGCGGCAATAGGCCTACTTAAGACGGTCTTGACGAAGATTCTGCAACTAATGACAAGATAAGAAGCAAAGGACAAAGTTTGATGTCTTTTGAAAAAAATAGTATTATAGGCATTAATATTCAATAATTTCAATCAAATGATAACAGAGTATCATTTTCATTAATTATATGATCATATTTTTTCTATTGGAACATCAAAAATTTGGCTTTTTATTGAAAATCGAAAATTTCTGGCGATTTCTTTCAAAGTTGATCAATTCAAATTACTTATGGACCGTAATTAACATATTCGTTCATCCACAAATACATCTGCATAATTATTACATGAACATGTTATCAATTGCTTTTTTTAAATACTGCTCATGATGACTTCGTAACAAATAGTCGATCCCAATTTAAAAAAATTGACTGGTTCTCATGTCTCACAGTATGTTTTGATGCATTCAATCACTTGCATGAGCAGTTAATGTAACTTTTCTGCACGATGTATAACCAAGATAGGAGCAGACTTACGTGCAATTTACATGTACATGTATTTATCCAATGCAATCATTCATACTCTCCACATTGTCTTGAGACGTTTTCGTGCATGAACTGATCAAAATCGTTTACCAAAGTCATTTACAATGAATTTCCCACAAATATAATGAATTCAATTTTTTTTAAAAAAATGAAAGTCCATTTGAATTTTGAATTTTTGTATGAAATAGCATCAAGATGTCTGAGCTGGTAAAAATGAAGCCACCATCGAAAAGAGGATGCGACCATATCTCGCAGTTCAATGATTTAGGGAACGTGGCGAATCACAGGAACATCGAAATCAGAAGGACTCCAGGAAGGTATATAGGGTAATAGTTTGTCTTCAAATCGTCTGACCAATACTCTGAATTGTTATGAAATTTACCAAGTAGATGTAAATATGGGTCCACATTTTGAGATTTTCACTTTCCTGGATTGAATACAGCTCGTTTTCTTTCTACACTAGAAAAATTGAACCCTTTTCTGTTGATTATACAATGCAGAGATATTAGCAACTATCAGGGTCCAATAATTTTCCGCAGAACTTTAAATTCTGGTTTTATTAGAGAAAAACACATGAAATCATGAGTGATACTTTGCAATATTGCATGAACTTATGAAAAATGAGGCCCGCTATGAGGATTCTGGGATCACGTCTTCCTAACATGGAATTTATATTTCAAATGCAAATTCATTTCACTGAGTCATTTGTCTTTTCCGTTGAGCAGTTCTTCAAAATAAGTGATGCGTTTGATCCTGAATAGAATATTTATCTAAAGTTTCGATAGAAGCAAGAACAAATATTGAGCCAATGAAATTTTTCGGATCCATGCTCGTCTGAACGTGATATACGTAACCAGCATTTTAAGTAAAATTTCGACGGTAATACATTAAATGCTACTTTTAAACAAACTGCTGACTTGTCTCAGGGTTTGCTCCCAGTTTTCAACTGAGGATGCAACTCAAATTAAGTTATTCTGTTCACATTGTGTGAACGTGTTCTGCTTCTGCTGTAACTGCCATTAAGTTCGGTCGACACTGAAGATGCATTTATTAAATTGAACTTGATATCATGTCGCCTCAGAGAAAGAGTTTATCGCAGAATAACCCCTTTACACTTACGAAACTTGCCTTCATCATCATATGGCCCACCCTTCATCATCATATCTTTATGGGCCCACCCCAAATTATTTAAAAGCTTTTTGAATAAATTAATTACATTTTTGTGTTATTTGATGTAAAACCCTTAATGTATATTTTAGCTTTAATTTATTGATTTGCAGAAGTTAAGAAAGCCATAATGATGATCAAAACTCGCGAATTAATTTATGCGAGATTCTATTTTCTCATATGTTCATCTTTGCTGAATTTTTCGGTGTTTCATAATATTGCTCACGGAAGACTATTGACTCATGTAAGATGGAGTTTGCATAGACAACAGTAAATTGTAATAGTAAAATTACATTTATCTTCGAATCCAATATTCATTTACCGATTTCATGAGTTACAATCAAATTTACCGAATGGGCGAAAATTGAAACTTTGTACGCAAGAAGCGTGAAACTCTTCACTGGTGATTTCACAATGGACATGTTTGTTGCATAGGTCTTAAAAAATTGCAAATATTTTGGTCATAGCTTTATCCTCTCCGCAAAAATTCAAATTTTTTCTGGCCACCAACCACTCTTATGTGGTAAGTTTTCTGTGTTATTTCTGACATGCGCATAGTGTGGAATGACCTGGAGAAGCTAGAAAGTTCAGGTTTCCATTGATCCTGGAGAAATCTGGAAAATTAGGTTTTCACGATCCTTATCTCGGTAAATAGAGAAGTTAGTACAATTTACAAGTGTATGACATGACTTTATTCCTGAATACTAGAATCCCATGAATCAAGAAAGTAACATCGACTAATGAGACTGTATTTGAGGATTTTAGCCAAAGTTTGTCGCTTTAGATTTTGGCGCAGCGTGTATTTATCAGTAAAAAGAAAATAGAATATAAAGCGATTTGAAAATTAGGAGTGTGCAATATCAATATGTGCTGGGATGCAGAATGAATTGTCATGCCAAGCCCAAAATAATTTTTAATATTTGGAAACTGACCTCCATGGATACCTGCACTAAATGTAATTTGGACTTACAGCTTTTTTTGTCTATTATGCAGTTGTGAACCATTTGGTGACAACAACTCTTCCCCGATATCCGTGTGTATTATAACTTCCGACAGAAACAATATCAAGCGATTTGCAAGTAAATAAAGTCACCAAGTTCATCTTGATAAAATCAAAAAAATGATAAAATGAATATTTATCATGGACGTAGTCATAAACTACGTAAAGTAAGTAAAGGGGAGTTTTAGAGTGATTGACATGAACGTTATGAATTCATGCCTGAGCAGTAAAGATGAAATTAAAGAGCTTTTAGACATGATCTTTCAACTGTATTTCTCTTCGTGTATAAGCGTCGTTTCATCGGCGAAAATATGTGTAAAATCCATGTGTTATCTCATTTATAGCAGTTCGTTTATTCTGTTTATATTAATTATTCTAAAAGAAGCATCGAAACATTTGAATCTGATGCATTTTGACGATCTGAAATTCCTCATAAAAACTCAGAGCAATCAATAAGAATAGAAGAACAGTTGGAGTTTTTGAATCATTTACAAACCTCAATTTGCAGCGAAGTATTGAAGATATTATCAAAATACTGCACTTCAATGAGTACGCAAATATTTATTGTCTCCAGCTTATTGTCAGAACTTCTAAAAATTGATGCTAGAACGAAAGTCATTTGTAAACGCGCTGGAGTGGCATGATGTAGAATAGCTTTCTATTCAAAATTACATTGCCACTTTAAAGTTGGAGATATTTACGGTAGCGGGTTGGTATATCTATATTTGTGAGGTATGTTGACTCAGCAATCATCTTCGTTGCAGTCACTCGGAGAACGTAAACTTGTATAAGTATATTAACATTATTTATATTCCCCTAAACTGAACATTTCTGTTTGAAAAAAATTTTCACTAGAAATGTGCGGTGGCATAATTTTTCCATGTGGCAGTCAAATTACATGTACAGTAGCTATCTGATGAGTGTAAACAAAAAATTTTCGAAATTGTCTGAGTTCCCAATCGACTGTTAATGCATGTAAATGATAAAGTGTATGTATTTATGAGTGTTCCCTTTTTAATTGACCACGCTCCTGCTATCGCACCTTCTACGAACAAGGCCAAAATTCATTAATCTTGGTCACAGCAGCCATCCACTTATTCTTCGGTTGACTTTAGTTTCTCAACTAAACTGGATGTCTTTCTCATATTGATCTATCTCTATCACTATTATTTGATTGAGCCTTCTTCGATTAGGGCTGTCTCTACTTCTGTTTTATTTCTCCGTTGATTTTGCTGTCTAATATTCTAATCTGAGTATCCTGCATTATGTTTCCATATTGGCTACGACAATTTTTCCTTGTAATTTACATCAAACAGATTGTTATTATTGAAACAATTTCTAGAAATGCACGGACTTGAATAAAGTATGCAAAGCAGTTTCGTTCAATATCTGTAATTGCGACGATAAATTACCAATGTCAGGATGAGAATCTTAAAAGCTAGTCAGAAAGGAATCTGTTTCATCGCTCAGTCATCAAACATTGATCATCTTTCATCTACAACGTTTTTGAGATTGAAGATATCTTTCGGTAGTTTGAGTAAAAGATGACAAATAAAGCAGTTGAAGGTTTCTAGTAGCATTTTCCGGAACTCTCGGTCGATGAATTCTTTGATATATTAAGAAAATTAGAAAGATTAACATTAAGATGCTAGTCCAGCTACTAGAATTCATACAAATTTCCGCCGCTCGGACGACCTCTTTTCGCAAGAGGGAGGATGTAAAACTTGTAAGCTCCTGTGTAGGCGAAAAATCAGCTTGTGATATATGTTACCCTTGTTGGGCCTTTTTTGTGAATTCCATTAGTACCGTTTTCCTAAATGCATCTGTATTATGAACTGGCTAATATGTGATTAAGGAAAAGCAGGTTCTCTCCCAATTTTCTCTATCAGTGTCTAATGTGTGCTCTGTGATCTGCGTCAGGGAATTGAACACAAAATTCACCCACTTGCGTATTATGTACATATATTAGCCGATTGAAATAACAGCCTATATTCTTTTCCTACTTCCCTTGTTTGCCTCTTTGCACTTTTTCTTTGTTTGTGGGCTATGAAGGTTACCAATACCATTTTTTGGCGTGCATATTATGACGAGAGATGTCTCAAAACACATTGTGAATAATTTAAAACACAACAACCATGTCCATTTTCTTTTCGCTGATTCTCTAAGGAATCGAGGTCTTTCCGATGACTTCTACGCTCCACAATCCAACTGCGGTATCGAGCTATCTGCACGATCCAATCTTCAGTCCGATGCTGGCTACAGAGGCAAAAGTTTCTACGACTGAAAAGTGCGACTGCTCTAATTCAACACCGAGTTCGTCAATGGATTGTGGAGCGTAGAAGTCATCGGAAAGACCTCGATTCTTTAGAGAATCAGCGAAAAGAAATGGACATGGTTGTTGTGATGAAGTTTGTGTTTCCTTCTCTGATCAATAATTTAAAAGCCCAAAACGCGAAATTCTCAACCATCCCTTGTTCATTAAAGCTCCCATATTCTTGATAGACGCGAAAGTTTATCCTTTAATATTTTCATTCACGTACCATATTTAGTCATACAGAATTCAGAATTAGCTTCGAAGATTTCGCAACAATCTACTACGAATTCGTAATTTCATAAAATGAATTCTAAAAGGCCAAAAATAATTTCAGGCTTTCTTACTACACATTTCTGACTGCTGTAATGAACAATAGCATGGAAACTTGAAAAGCAAATCATTTCGAATTATATTCATTGCAAACACAAACGACTGTGAATGAGTGGAATTTTTAATTCTGATGATTTTTGCTTATTATCCAAAAATCCAAAAATTGAAAGCACTTTCTGAATTTGTTATAATACTTTGCATTGTTTGCTAGTTGCCATTGTTGAAGTGGACAGATATATATTGATGTCCATTGTTGTTGCAATGTTTTAGAGGGTGAACACTATGTTGTTCGTTGAAGAATAAATAGCTCAAATAGTTTCTCTTTGCAATTAGATGTTTTTTGTGATTAATATTTTGTTATTGATAATCCTAATAAAGATTTTCATATTTTCAGCAATCACAAGAAATACGAATTCCTTCAACTCAGGGCATTGCCGGATATGTGGCGACGACAGGTAAGATTCAGAGGAGTGCTTTGTTGCTGTATGCGCCTCACTACGATAGAATTAGGCTTTCGGAATGGGGTAGAAAATGACTGACCTCGTTGAGGATCAAAAGCAATATCACTTGCTCGATGGGGAAACGCTACCGCTAATGACGTCTGATGGAGCGGACTAGGCCTGTCAAATTCCCGTCCGTTCCCGTCTCTTCCCATGCAGTGACTATCATTTTAGTCCTTTTCTCATACCTCTTGTTTGTGCAAATCATACATCGTCCATTATATAGGCGGTTTTTTACTTGTCGTCTTTGAATTCTTGTATATTCATAGATCTCAATCTGTTCTGTTACACCTACTGTTTTGCAGAGGTAGTCAGCAGCTAATATCTTGTTCATATGAATTGCTGAATACCTATTTTCTGGACGTTTTATTATCGATCTTGAGTCCATTCGTCTTTCGACGTGACCGGCCAGTGGAGTCGAGAGCTACACAAAATGCAGGTAGTGGCATCTGGGCTCATCTTCACTCGACAGTCTTCACTCTCCTTCGGCCACTATGCCTGACTCTACACATTCTTATTATCATGGAATTGTCGGTCCTCTCAAGCTTTTCTTTGTAGCTGGTCTTTATCGCTCCCTTGAATAATCACACTTTTCAGTTCTTGCACAAGCTGGGTAAACCTTGCCGTTTACCTTCAAGGGGGTAGCAACTGAGGTTGAAAAGGAAGAGATCTCCCACGCACACTATAAATTAGAATGCTTTTACGCCTATCCTACTGCTGTGTTGTCTGGGCAATGGATGACATTCTGCACAACTCAAATGTACGATGACCAAATGGTCAATGGATGCTTTTGACGCCGGCGCAGCGTGCATTGATCAGTAGTGCAATGAAAGTAGTTGCCATCGATGCACAGTATCCCAAGAAATCACAGCAGCAGCTGTATAGGCGTAAATACCATGCTAGTTTCAATATCAAGCACTGCTGAAATGCAAGATGGAATGACAAATTCAAGATGCTTGTTAAATTATGGATAGTTACCCTTGATGACTGACAACTAGCGTGAGAGCGCTTGGGTAATTCCTCAAGCTGCTTGCTTGTGATGCTGTTTTCATGTAATTGATTATTCCACGCACACTGCATGCTCGTTACCACCTTCAGCAGTGGTAGCAGAATTTTGTGGATCCACTTAGTGCACAGATTGCAAAGGATGGAGTTAATACCAACACCAAATCCACAAACTCAGCAAGGCCAGAATGAAGGAGAAGCCGAGTGAGCATTCGAAGTGGAGCTGCACCCTTTGTCTTCGAGATGTTAATCTTCAGACTTGCTTATTTGCGTAACATGGTGCCTGAGCAGTATTACCAGCATTTCCCATGATATGACCAACGAACTGCTTCCATTGTTGACGGTCGGCAGCGATCTCCGCAAGGATATTCTTCCAGTTAGAGCGTCAGGAACGATAGATGTTGTGCATCGCCATTGGGTCGAGGTCCTTCTGTATCGTGCGTTGCCAGGTAGTGCGGTTACCACCACGAGGTCTTCTCCATGTCAGGTCTGGATCAGCCATCAAACAGATCTTCGGAATGAAGGTGGCGGGCCGTCGGAGGATGTGGCCCAGGTAGATATGTCTACCTCTTTTGATTTCATACACACAAAGATCGTGATGTTTTAAGTGCAGCCCCCTGCTACTGGTATTGTGCTAGAACCCCTGTTCTTATTAATGTTATGTAAATTATATTTTTGAATGTTTTGAATCAAGCACATGTGTAAAACTATTACCTGATGATTCCAATTCAACGTAGCAAAGTGCGCAAAGGTAACCAAATTAAAGAAGCACAATATAACGGCTATTTATTTTTTTAGAAAGTGCGGAATATTATTTAAAGGAAAATTATTATGTGCTAAAAAGTCTAGAAATAAAAATGCTTAATAGACGGACAAACAACGGTTCTCCTCTCCTCATGTGAAATGAATTGGTTAGTAAGTCGTTATGTCAAAAATTATGATTAACACTTTATATCGAAAAGGTCTGTCGATTCAAATGATAAGAGAACAGGTCTGTTTCCAATCATAAAATCAGATCTAGTTAACACAACTGGATTACGATATTCTAAAATCTACCAGGAGTGTGAGAGAATTAGCATTAGTTCCTTACTAAGCTACAACGAGAAATGAAATTCTACAAAATATGCATCTATAATACCAAGTATTTTATCATTCTTCTGATGTTAGTAGCATGCTGGCGTTTATTAGCGGCCTGAGGCATTATGAGGCTTGTTGTCGTCAAACTTGATTTAGGTATAGATAAGTGTTTTGTGTTTTCTATTGGTAAGATACTCTGTGAAGTGTTTCCCTTACGCGTTGAATGATGCTGCCTTAAGATCTGCAAAGAACTGAAAGATTTTGATTTAACTGTATTGTTTTGTCGTATGACTACTCAATTTCCTTAATGGTCTGTAAGAACTTCCGTTGTTGGCCATGACTTCTGTAATGATATTGCAGAGTAAAGCCTTCTTATCTATTCTTATTAAATTTCTCTGTCAATTGATGATGATGTGAATTGATAACGAATCTCTAGACTGTTATGGCAGTTGCAATTTCATGTACACATACATGTGTTGCATGTATTTCATGTCTCTATTCTGAAACATAGTTCATTAGAGCGGTAGATTTTTGCTTTTCTCATAGACGATGTCGTAAGAGTTTTAGGAATAGAAATGATGCAATAACATTAAATGAGAACATTGATGATTGAAGATACATTTTCTTAAATTCGTTTTTTCTGCAGGTGAAATTTTAAATATCCATGATGCATACTCGCATCCTCTGTTCTACAGCGGTGTTGACGAAGAAACTGGTTTCCGAACCCGGTAAGTTGAATCACTCACTTCTGCCTTATTGCAATTCTCGACTCGAAGGTTTAAAAGATGCAAAGCCCACGAAAGACATGAAATAGTATAAAAATGAGTTAAATAAGAATATTTTGTCATTTATACAGAAAGACAGAATTAATCCTGAATATTCAGTGTGACCCTTTACAGAACTCTGATCCCAGTCTGGGGAGAGCAGTAGAACCCTCATCAGTCAAGGCTTATCCGATCAAACTTCTGACACCCAACAATTTGCAGCCTTTTATGAATGCGACACTCGATATCCTACGGTCCATTTACACCGGACGCGGCGCGTCCAATCCAAATGCCTGTTCCCACCCAGCCTCGTGGCGATGGGCAGGAAAGGAGAATGTCATCAAATCGCGAAATATGCAACTACACATACTATATCATTATGGACACTTCTTATTGCTAAATAATCAACATATTCACATTCCTTGTGTTTCATGTATTCGAATAAGCCCAAACAAGACACCATAATATGATATTTTTCCGAAATAGTTGAATGACGTATCCAGTTACGGAGAAGAATTTACATGATATCAGATGCTGTAATATTTCAAGCATTGTGACTCGAAAATGATTCTAAACGATGAAAACATTCGCGGAAATGCACATTTTGCACTAAATTTAACGAGCGTTAACAGTGTGTGTGATGTAATCAGGTTCTCAGATCTGTAAGATTCATATGACGAGAACAGTTCCCTGTGAATTGAAGTGTTGCTTGGGGCAGTCTATTTTAGAGCTATTTCCGAATAATTACATGATGAGTTTTAGTCGATCAACGGTCTAGAATATATGGATTCAATCTGAGAGGATTACTGAGCAAATTATGATACGGCGATTATAATACATTCCGTCTTGTAATCATCGTTAAGCAAATCTGAGTCTTCAGAAATTATTCTGTTGAATATCAAATTTTGGAAGTTGTTGTTGTCGTATGATTGAGGGAATCACAGATCAGATATTTCACTGTCAATATTATGAAAACCCAGTGTAAAAAATGTAATGCAAAGACCCCAAACTAATCGATTGTTGAGAAATGCAAGCGTGCATTTTTAAGGGGAATTTTTTTCTGGTTACAAAGCAGATACCGCCATCTTCTTCGTGAAATTTCATTTGAAATGAAGTGGGCTTCAGTAAAATTTGCTTAAGAATTCGTCATATAAACGATTGTAACGTATTGATGACTTCATCGAAATGCTGGAGGGAGTGGGGCAAAGTTGAAGACATGAAAGAGACCGACATTGCTTAAGTTGTTTTCCGCAATTGCAAATGAAGTGCGGCATTCTTTTCAGTGACTGACATTGATAATTAACCGTTAGGATATGGGGATTGCTATAAACTACATGATTTTGCCAAAATTAATGATTTGATGTATCACATTTGTAAAGAATAGGGATTTTAAGGACACACCCATCATTTGCACATTTTCATTCATGGGATGACAACAAAGCACTGGTGACAGATCATGAAATGGTATTGACGTACTCTTAAAATGACCTTTAACTTGCAATGTCTTTTCTATAGTAATCGGGTTGTATCATTCTGTTGAAGTCACAAAAGTTGAGAACAGCAACTTCGTGACAACAAGCGCTCTGTAGTGAACTGAGTCTGAGTGTATTGTTCTCACTCAGACGGGAAGCATTGCGTGAGGAATGGCATCTGATTTCAAAAATTTGCTTCTGAAGTCTATTTAATATAATGATGGTAAAAAAAGGAAATGCGGGTACAGTTTGAAGTATCGCGGGGGCTATTTCACGGACCTACGTGAAGCATAAAGGTGGGAGAATTATTGCCCCTCTTGAAGGAATGATGGCCGGATGACAAGTGGGAAAAGCTAGAAGGAAAACTGAAAGTTAACCTACTCTGAGAATGGCCACAATAAATGTTGAAAGCATTCGTTGATGCACTGCGAAGAAGGCGAATAGACATGTGCAGGAAGCGAGATTTCAGTGTAACGTCATTTCTACGTGTGCTCGATTGTAATTTGGGCGCAAATTGTGACGTTTTGCTTGTAACCAGAGTTCTTCTTTCTTGGTGACGACTTAAATGGACATGATGCAGAGGGTTTTGGGAACGTTCATGTTGGTTTGTGATATGATACGAGGAATTCGGAATGAGAAAGTAGCCTTGCATTTGGAAAGAGACAAGGCGTGATGATCTGTAAAAAAGGAGAGCCACGTGAACACGTGTGCCTCTGCTGTGGATGCTTCGTAGAATGACTTTTTGCTGGTAAGAGACAGATGCAAGAGGCAAGTAAAGAGGTCAAACTCATCATCACATGTGGCTAAGAATGCGTTTCATAGTACTGACAAGTCACTGTCCAAATCCTGGTGAGAACTGCACAAAAAGTGCTGAAGAAAGATAATAAAGTTGCGCTATATATAGCCAATGCTCTGAAAAGAGAAACCAACGTAAACTTGGTGACAGGGGTGGAGAGAAAGTGGAGAGCAATGAAGAGAATTCGGACGCAAGCTGAGGACGAGGGGGTGCTCTCAGACCAGAGTTGGAAAAGTCGGAATTGGAATTAATTCCGACCCGGAATTAATTCCATTTTTCGTCGGAATTGGAATTGGAATTGACGATGTTTAAATCTACTGGAATTGGAATTGGAATTGACCTTGATAAACCTCAATTCCACTTTTTCGATAGACCTGTGATAAATCTATTTGTACAAAAATTGAAATCACAGTATTCGGCCGTTGTGCTAACTGCACGCAGAGATAAGAGAGAGATAGATCGACAGAGCTAGTTTTTTTCTATTGTTGAATAAAGGGTGCTAATTGTGACTTTGATGGGCCTACAGCCCCGGACAATGTTAATTCAGCAATTAAGCAAACAATGAAAAGATAATCATCTTTGTTCAATCTGTTATTTACCTATTTATCATGTAAGATAATTAATCAAAATAAAACGATTGTTGAATTTAGTTATTGATTGGATAAGCACAAAAATTGTTGTACACACGAAAAACAATCGGTTTGGAAAGAGGAAAATTAACCCAGCATTAAAGGCAGCCTGTCGGTTCAAATCACAATATAGACAGTGTCAACAAATTATTCTAATAATTAATGATTCAATTAAAATGGCAATAACATGAAATATTATTCAACTTCCAATCACAACAATTGACAATATTGATTTTCAAGACTATAATTATACAAATACGATAGTCAACGATAAAAGAAAAACTTTAAACTTGCAGTTCACTTCTTGATGTTGAATTCACTTCAATTCGATCGTACTCACTTATACCAAAATAATATCATAAATATCATGAATATCAGTGTCACTTATACCGTCAATCTTCAATCGCGCTCGTTGATGTACGTGTTGCCGCATACGCTACTGTGTTGTTGTTCGCTGGTAGGCAGTTGTAGTTGTTACTTCTGTAGTCAAGTTACACCGTGAGAGCACGGAGTTCTTCCAACAGCTACTGAAGATGTCGTATGTGTTGTTCTTGGTAGTTGTTGTTGTTTCAATTTCTCGTCGTCTCTAATTTATGCAAATTTTTGACACTTGACGATAAATCTACTTTCTTTTGAAAATTGAAAGTTTCCTTTAATCTCTGCTCGTTAGCTTTCGACCCGACCACATTTCGTTCTTATCACGTAATTTTTAATCTCATTTTTTAACATGGACCATTAATCAGTTTTCATGATATCATTTTTATCGTCGTTTTTTCTTTCATCAAAAATCACGTTATTCGCACATTGAATTTCTTTCTTCTGTCAGTTCATTAATAGATTTATTCGCATCTCTCTCTCTCTCTCATAGAAGTAGATAATAGTACACTAGAATGGAAGTTTGATATCTTGCCTATGTACAATGATGGCACATGGAAAAATCTATGGTTTGTAGATCAGATTCGATCTAAAACATTGTATCATAGTCAAACTATTTGCCAAGTTGGTTGTGGAAGTTGTTGGCAGCAAATTAATGCAGGATTTTTATAAAGATAATATTAAGTGAGATGGTGGCATTGTTTCATGTGGTATAGCCTACTATTCCCTGGGTTGGTATATTGTGTCGATTTGCAGCAGTCATTGACAACTATTTTTCAAAATTCGAATTAAAATTGGTCCACAAAGTCATAATTGAATAGTCGCTGGAACTTTTCAATTAATCATTAAATGACACATGTGATATAGTGTGATGATATTTTGGAAGCTGATATTCGAAAGCATGTAAAGAATTTGAAAATTGTTCAAATATAGTGAACAGGGGAGCCCTTTCAAGTAAAATGAATACTCTGAGATTTCTTGACCTCTGATTTCAAGCTGGAGCAATGTATGTTCTGTAAATCGACATTGCAAGTTGCATATGTGACTGATTATACTCTTGATAGATTATAGGAGCGATATTTCAAAATGATGAACGTACAGAACGTTTTAAAGGATTTCTTTCTTTGTCATCCTGTCGCCGCAGTATTTTGTACATTCACTATTGCTTTTGTGTATGATCTTTGGACAAGGGGCAGCAATCCAGATCACAATTTGGCTTGATAACTATAAATGCAAATGAGAAAACATGGAAACCAGCTCGCACAATTTGCGTTTTGCCCCAACTTAGTTCCCCCGGCGTGTGCCATAATTTTCATGCAATTTCTATTCTAGGACTTTCTATGGTACTGTTAATTTCTATGCTCTCTCTCTCTCTCTCTCTCTCTCTCTCTCTCTCTCTCTCTCTCTCTCTCTCTCTCTCTCTCTCTCTCTCTCTCTCTCTCTCTCTCTCTCTCTCTCTCTCTCTCTCTCTCTCTCTCTCTCTCTCTCTCTCTCTCTCTCTCTCTCTCTCTCTCTCTCTGTCTCTGTCTCTCTCTCTCTCTCTCTCTCTCTCTCTCTCTCTCTCTCTCTCTCTCTCTCTCTCTCTCTCTCTCTCTCTCTCTCTCTCAGCGTTTGATTCTTTGCTGACCGTTAATTTTCTTTTCTCTTTTTCACAAGATGTTGAATATCTCGTTTACGAAACGAAAATGGCGTAGGCTGACCGGCTACATATATACATGTACATGTACACAAGAAATATGAACTATGAACATGAGAACGCACATAGGAACGACGCAGGGAACGGCACACAGGAATAACGAGGATAGGATACGGGCACATGGGTAAAATTGAAGCGAGGAAACTTTAGATACATTAACATATACGCGTCATGCAATTATCGGAATTGAATCTCATTATGGAATTGGAATTGAATTGAACTGTTTCGACTGGAATTGGAATTGAAATTTCTACTCTGGAATTGGAATTGGAATTAAAAATTTCAGTGGAATTTTTCCAGCTCTGTCTCAGACACACTGACACATGGTGGTGGTGTGAAGTAGTCGCAGCAGTGAAAGAAAAGGACTGCGAGTTGACGGTATAGAAGAGGTCTCAAAACATCGTAAATGACAAGGAAGAATATATGGAAAAGAGGAATGCCCGGACGATCGCTTGGTAGTTTCAATAAAGAAGAGAAAGAAAGAATTTGCAGGAATATAAACAAGCAAAGAGTGCAAGAGGAGTGTTTCCAAATTGCGGAAAAGATGGCAAACGAGCTATGCGACGTCACCAACATGTCTTACATCGAGGATCACTTAGAAAATCTTGTCACGCAAGGTAGCCAAGTCCTGAACGTTTGGGAACAAAACATGGTGGTTGACATGATGAACGCTGAATCCGAGTTCATTGAGTTCGACGTCTTGCTAGTACTCTCGCATTCCCATTAAGTTGCATTTTTGATCTATCCATGTCAACCGGCAAATTACCATCTACTTGGAAAAAAGCTCTAGTCTGTCCAGTCTTTAAGAACAAAGGATCCTCCTCTTCCCCCAATAGCTATCGCCCGATCTCACTTACCTCTGGCTGTTGTAAGGTCATGGAAAGGGTAATTTCTGATGAAATATATTCCTATACAATGAGCCATAAGCTTTTATCCATGGAACAGCACGGCTTCCTTCCCCGACGTTCAACAGTTACACACATGCTCAGTTCGATATTCGAAATGTGTTCTGCATTAAGTCTCCATAATCGCTTCGATTGCGTGTACATTGATTTCTCTAAGGGCTTCGACACAGTATCAATACCTAAGCTTCTCCATAAACTCTCAAGCTATGGTTTCAATGGTCAATTGCTCCAATGGATTCATAATTATCTACGTAATCGAACTCAGAAAGTCGTAATCAACACCATCACATCGGACGCGGTAGCTGTTACAAGTGGCGTGCCCCAAGCCTCTGTTCTTGGACCTGTATTGTTCCTTCTTTATGTCAATGACGTGTTTGACTGCCTCGTTCGATCGACTTCAGCCCGCCTTTATGCTGATGACTTGAAATTTATGTCAACCAAAAGTTATAACTCCTCTTCACAAGTATCTTCAGACCTAAAACACACTTCTCAAATTTGATAATTGGTATAAAACGTGGCACCTGAAGATTTCTATGCAAAAAAGCTTGCTGTTTACTGCTGGAGATCGATATGCTCCTTCCGTCAACTATCATCTCGACAGCGTATCCCTGAAAAATTCAGTCACTGTGAAAGACGTGGGCTTTTTGATCTCATCAGATCTCAGATTTAGTTATCACTGTGCGCGCATCAGCTCAACCGCATATGCCAGAGCATACTGTATCCTAAAATCTTTCGTTTGCCACAACTCTCGTATCTTAATGAAAGCCTTTGTTGTCTTTGTTCGTCCTCTCTTGGAATATGGAAGTGTAATCTTTTCACCGTACCTCAAACGCGACATTTTTCGTATTGAGCGTGTTCAGAGATTCTTCACCCGCATCGTCTGTAAACGCTCTGGTATCAAGTATGACAGCTACTCTCACAGATTACAATTGTTAAAATTAAAATCTCTATAATATAGGCGCATTTTGTTGGACGTGTACTTCTTGTATAAACTGTACTACAATCATTTCGACTTGTCGCTCAACTCTTTCTTTACCACCTACCTTTCATCTCAAATTACTCGAGGTCAATCACGTAACAGCTGACAGATTGTGCCAGTCTTAAAAGTTAATTCGAACTATCTCAGTGGATTGTTTTTCTTTCGCGTCATCAAAATATGGAATTCATTAAACGATTCAATAGTGAAAACTCCAACCTTCATGATGTTCAAGAACAGACTCAAATCAATTGATCTAAGTGAATTTTGCTCACACTGTGACTGCTAATATGTGATTTCGTATAAAATTATTTGACAAGTGCTTTTTATACCTGATGGTAAATTTTATTTAGGTACATTCCTACATTCCATATTGAAGATGATTCTCATCATAATGAAGATCAAGAAGAGTCTCAATCTCATTGATCCGAGTGAATTTGTATATATTGTGACCATGATCATTAAAGTGTAAATTTTGTATAGATGATTTTGTTGCATTCATTCTGTATTAGATGTTAAGCATTTACGTTCTTTTGCTCCATTGTGAGGACTCCCATCCAATGAACTCTTATCATGTCGTGATCATCACTCTTCAAATTTGTAAATATAGGCCCTATAGATCTCACGTATTTTGTATATGGTATATGATGTATATCATGATGACTCTGAAAATTTGTAAATATGTAGGTAGGTTTCATATAATTTGTTTATGATGTGCATGTACATCATGATCACTTGGTGTATTTGTAAATATATATCTCATGTATTTTTTATTGATGCTAAACTTTGCGTATGCATATGTAAACGTTGTCAACGCTTGCTTGTAAGTGCCCTTGCGGCCATCGCTTTGCGTTTTCTGATTCAGAATAAACATTTATGACTTATGATGTTGACCCGGTTGAAGGTCTGATGTGTATACAGCTTTCCTCAACACATTGCAAAGTAAATAAAACACCGGGTTCATCTAGAATAACTGGAGAATGCTGAAAATTTTAGGCTCAACAGAAATGTAATGGGTGACTGGTTTTCAACGAAATTCTGATTGAACGCCACATCCATGAGGACTGTAAACTAAGCACTCTCGCTTCTGTTTGTAAGGGTAGAGGAGATTCACTCATCTGCTGAGGGTACAGTGGACTCAAACTCACGGACCACGCTCTAAAATAATTGTGCGCCAGTTGCAAGAGAAATAAATATCAGGGCAAGAAAAGTGCCTATCTTTCCCTTTCTCGACTTTGAATAGGATGATGAGGTTAGCATTTGGAGTATCTCCTGAATATAGCGAAGACCCTATGATCCGCTTGAATCTTCAGTCGATCTATGAGGCATGCAGATTGCAATGTTACTATGTGGTGCGAAAGGATAACAGCTGTCGGCTGAAGAAAGTGTGAAAAATGAAGATGAGCGAGTCAACACAAATACGTCGCGTAGTCCAGGGGAAGAAACCTGCCTGCAGACTGCCGACAATTAGGCCACAAGGAAGCCCTCGATCCACAAAGGAAAGTTTTCCGATGGCTCGACGACCTTGGATTCCCAAGCTTTTTCACTCTGCCCCAGCACTTCTGTCCCACCCTCCAACCATGATTCACATCTGCCCTCGTCTTATTCGTCGAGTGTCCAAGCCAAAATTAACTAGTCAAAGGTAAAATTTTACCTTGTATAACTGTGATTTTTCTTCAATATATTGATAATGTTGGATGCAATAATACAGGTCAAAATAATAAATTATGGTGTGAATTATTCCACATTTGCCTTTTCACACTGGGCACCAGAAATTTGTTACTCTTGACAAAGAGCGTGGGAATACAAAGTAATAGTGTGAAGGAATAAAGTGAAGGAAAAATTATAGAAAATGTCTTCTTATTTGAAAAATATGTAAAAAATGCAACATATAAATGAATTTCTGAATATGAGACGATGCAATGTCTAACCGATGGAAGGAGTCTCCAAAATAAGGATGTCGGAGTTAAGAGAAATGTTACTTTGCAATCAATCAAGCTATAGTAATTCACATTAACGAAGGAGCATTGAGTTGTTTTTCTTCTCCCAAAATTCGTGTTCTGCGAAGAGAAATCATCATTAGTTCCAAATAGAACCAGGCACTAGTAGAATGAAGGAAGATATGAAACATTGCTGCAGCTAATCATCCAACGAGCACTTGGGCGGTGCTGTCAGACTTCGCTCCAGCGGTGTGATGCACTTCCTTTTGATTTCCAATTATAATTATTCTTTTGGGGTTGCACCACGTGACCAAAAGAAATGCAATAAAACATTTTTTGGCTTCAAGGCTTCAGTAAAAGTGGGATACCCAAATATTTCAGTGTGACTGTCATTTATTTTCCTTGAAATATTTGTTCAGGTTACACTAAAAGAATTTAAGTGAACGCATTCGTAGTTCAAATTATTTGCACCGGATACCGATGTGAATAATTACGGGTTATCCCAGTCGAAGACAGTGCAAATCCATCATTCAAATCGTTGACATTTAAATGGCAAGCAATCGTACACGACCTGTAGCCTCAATCGGCGCTCCAAACGAGCACGGAAAGGAGAGTAAAAGATACATAGTATCAACAATAATTAGAGGATTAACAGCTCCAATTCACACTAAGCCTAGCTATACTTACTATATATGTTGCAGCTTTATACGTTTGCTATAATAGGTTTAGCATTTTCTACATGCAATTAGTGAATTCTGCGCGTGAATCACTTAGCAAACTTAGCATAAGACGCGCGTATGTCCTATAAGTAGTTCG